>CM033711.1:22990552-23238794 GCA_019671005.1 Hibiscus mutabilis
TGTATTTGGGTAAACTTATAATGAACGCGGAGCGGGCAGGAAGGCACTTCTTATCCGATGATAAATGTGTTGTTTGTCGTGGACAAGTAGAAGATATAGATCATGTACTACGCCAGTGTAACACAGCCCGGATGACTTGGTTGATGCTTGTTAAACCAGAAAGGATGGGTGAATTTCTCACGATGCCGCTCAAGGAGTGGATGGGGACAAACTTGGCCCTTTCGGCTACCTTTGCACGTGAAAAGGAAAACTGGGACCTAGTGTTTGCTGCGATATTGTGGAATCTGTGGAAGCAATGGAATGATCGTATTTTTCGTTGTGGGGAGGAAGATTGGGGTTCGATTGTGGAGCGCAGCAAATGGCTTGCAACAGCGTCGGTTTCAGTATCAATGGTACTGCGGAATCAGAGGAGTGAATGTACACGTCCAGACCTGCAAACACAGTGCCTGGTCACTGGGTTCGACCGCCTGAAGGACGGCTGAAACTCAATACAGATGGCGCTTACTCAATGGCAGATTGACGAGCGTTGTGTGGGGGTGTTCTCTGCGACCATAACGACATTTGGTTACGCGGTTTCACGAAATTTATTGGCCATTATTCGGTTGTAGAAGCAGAATTGTGGGGTATTACAACGAGTTTGCAGGTTGTGTGGTCGATGGATGTTCGGGACTTAAGTATAGAATCGGATAGCGCGGATGCAATTAGAATGATCAAGCATGGGAATCATTCACGTGGGCTAATCACCCTTGTTTGTTACATTCAACAGTTGTGTGCTCGTGGTTGGCGTATAGAGTTCTCTCAAGTTGCACGCCGGTTAAATAGGGTAGCGGACCGTTTAGCGAAAATGACGCCTGCTTTAGATTTTGAGGTCGAAATATTTGATGACCCTCCAAATGAGGTTCTATTTAGTTAAGTCATGATAATTAGCTTGCTTGTTTTGTTTGGCGTTTTTTGGACCTTTTACTGTTGATTGCTTTTAGGTTTTTTGTAAGTATTGTCATGTGTACTCTTTTTCTTCTACTTAGATTTAGAGAAGCTTTTAAACGAGACATGTGGCAATACTCTTTCTTCTCATCAAAAAAATGTTTTTTAATATAAAATAAAATGTTTTTAATTTCACATCTAATATCAAAATCAAAATATTAGTTGTCGATTTAAGGGAAAATGGCTTTAAATGAAGCTGAGCTGGCAGGCCTACCTTGTGTCTGGAGACATTCCACGTGATGGGACTATTGATTTTGATATAGCTTGATTAATTAGAGAAGAAAAAGACCAACCATGGATTTGTGATATAGCTTAATTAACTTTTAAAAGATTATGAATTTCGACTTATACAAGTAATTTAAAAATTTGAAAGTAACTTATGAATAAAGAGAATAATACGAAGAAAGCTTACAGTTTTATTTATAGATATGATCTATCTGACTTTAAATTTAATTAGATTTAATGTGAGTACTAGATGTAGAGACACTTTATAATCTAAAAATAATCAAAATTTTATTTATTAATAAAGTATTAGTTCGATTAACGTTATTATTACGATAATATTTTGATAGTCGTGAATTTAAAAGTATTTAAGTGTAAAATAATCTTTGACATAAGATTTGAGTGTAACGGTAATTTCAAGTATCGTATCAAATCTTTAGGAGACACGAGTTCAAGTCGTTATGTCTCTACATGGTGTATGTACATTGTCAAAGGATTAAGAATATCTATGAACAAATAAACTTTATAATCACTTTTAAATTATTCAAAAAAATTATCGTATCAAAAGGATTAAAATTTATTTATTTTATATTAAAAACTGTATATGTAGTTGCAAATAAAAATTATATTATTTACTTTATAAGTTATAACTTAGCTTAAAATTTAAAATTTGAATGAAATATTTCTCTCGATATGGACAGCTATGCAGCTAGCTTCGCTGGCTTAAAATTAAATTGTACTACTTTCTAATGAGAACGTGCTATACAAAAAATACTTTCGAATTTATTGTTTATTTAATATTGAAGTATTAAAAATTAATATTTATATATCTTTATAATTGAATTTAAATAAAAATGAATGAATTTAGTCCAATCGAGCTAAATTGCAAAATGGCTTTGACCAAAATTGGAATTAATTTAATAAATTTTGATTTTTTTAAGGAACTATATATGGGATTGATAAATATATTCCAAAATAAATATACATCGTTTTCATTTCCTTTATTAAAATTAGCTTTGCTTTTAATTTGCAAGGGTAGTAACCGTTTTGTTTGGTTGCGACTTGAATAAACATAAGATTAATGTGCTGTATTTTAGTTTTTCTATTTTTTTTTAAAAATCTTCCCTAAATACGACTAAAATTACAATATCGGTTATCATAAAGTGAATTGAATCTAACCGCACACTAAAATTTTGACTTTAAACCCTAAAGTTAAACGCATGTGAAAAATAAATTTTCTACCGCTAACACAAAGACTATTATTTTTATTATTTTTGATACAATATCTATTAAACTATCTAGACTTCAAATTTACAAAACAAAGAATAATATGCATTTAAACGTGTAACAGAATTAAAATTAAAATTTAAATAATTTTGTTTATTATTGGCTTAAGGGTTCAATTAGTCTCTAGACTTTTGCCAAAAAATTAATTAAGGCCCTAAACTATTTTTGTACCCAATTAAACCCTCAAACTCAAAAAAAATAAATCAATTTGACCCTTTAACCAGTCCTGACCGTTAACTTTAACGGTTCTTTTTTTTTAAAAATTCTTACATATGTCTCAACAGGATAATACCACTTGTTATTTCTATGAATTTTTAAATTCAAAATTTTAATATATATATATATAAATCAGAAAAAAATCTATTTTAAAAAAAATTCTAAAAATTATTTTAAATATAAAAATACTTTTAATTTCTAAATTTATTTAAAAATAGTAAATAATAATTTTTTCAAGTGATTAAAATATTTAAAATTAAAATATTAAATAATTTTATTCAATTATAAAAAATAAATTGAAAAAATATATAACAATAAAAGTTATTTTAGTTTTTAAAATGACTTTTATTGTTTTATTTTTTCAATTTTTTATAATTTTATAATAATATTTAATATTTAAAAATTTAAAATCTTTTAATCTTTTGAAAGTTTATTATTTATTATTTTTGAATAAATTGTGAAATTTTAAAAATATTATTATATTTTAAAGTAGCTTTTAGAATTTTCTAGATTTTATTAAAAAAATAGATTTTTTCTGATATTTATATATTTTCATATTTAAATTTAAAAATTCTTAAAATTGACTAGTGTCATTATCCTATTGCGACATGTGTCAAATTTTTTACAAAAAAAATGTTAAAATTAATGATCACCGTTGGTCAAAATACTTTTTTTTAATTTCAAGACTTAATTAAATACAAAAATAATTTAAAAATTATTTTTTTATAAAAATTTAAAAACTTATTAAATCCTTAAACCTTTATTATTTAAATAAACGTACGTGTGCACGATCTCTAACATTTTATTTATTCTGATCAACGGAATCTTGATAGAAATTGTTAAATATCTTCTGATTTCCCATTGCCACCGCCATATCTGCCACCTCATCCGCCGGTTCACACTTGAAAGTCTTGCTAGGTCAAGCTAAGTTCAATTTAAATGATTTTTTTTTCAATTAAATGATTAGATAAAGCTTTTTGTGTATTCACTTGTTTACATTATTTTTTTAAATTATAATTATAATCTTAATCATTATTTTAATCTTACCTAGAGGCAAAAGGAAGGGACTAAAGAAAGAAAGAGTACTTTTAGTGGGTCTGGAACTCATGATTAGGGGTGTGCATTTCAAATTTTGAATCGAATCCGATCTAAAATTTTTGCATACGAAAAAATTCACGATTCATATCCAATCTGAAAAAATCGGATATCTAAAATTCCAGATATTGCATATTCGAATATCCGAACTTCTGATTGATTTAAGTGGTTTTTTGAATTTGATAATCCTATCCATGAAAATTTTAGATTTTCGAATATAACAAGCAACAAATTATTCAATATAACAAGATTTGTAACCATGAAATTTTCAAATTTTCATATCTAACTAGGAAAAATATCGAATATAACAAGATATATATATAAATTGAATTTTCGGATACTCGATCTGAATGTGAAATAATTATTCGTATCCGATATGAAATTTTTAGATATCCGTTCTAAATTATCTAAAAAATAAAAAACAGATCGAATATCTAAAATTTTGGACCGAAACAACTGATAAACATATTGGATCGACCGTATTAGATTTTTTTACACACTCCTACTCATGACCTAAGGGAATATGAACATTTGGTCAATTGACTAAATGTGACATAATAATAATAATAAAAATAATAATAATAGACTCACTCCCACTAGGTAGGGCAGTTGCAGAATAAATGTGTTTTTTTCCAATAGACCAAACATGGCCATCAAGACCATGACGCGGTTTTCATTGAGGATGGTCATATAAACCGAACCAATATATCATATAAAAAATTCAAAAAATCATATTAAACGGTAGATTATTGGTTAAATTTTTTTTATTAAAATGGTGCAATAATCGTACCGGTAAAACTAACGATTAAACGAGACGATTATAATTTTTAATGAATCAATTAATCGAAAAAGTTGTTTCGAATAAATTAATAATAAATAAATAAGTATATTAGACGTAAAATGATAAAATTCGGCCAAACCTTCATCATTGAATTATTGAATTTCTATTATAAATATTAAAGACTTTATTTTAGTTTTTGCGTTATATTTTTAATCTATTAAAATTAGTAGTAATAAATCAGTTTATTATCTATAATACTAGATATAAAATTATTCATGATTAATCGATTAATCGTGCTCAAAAAATAGGTTAACCGCTTAGTAGACATGGTAAATTTGCCCCGAAACCCGAACCAAAACTCGAAATGGATTTGAAACCTAAAATAAACCGAACCGAATGAATCAAATTGATTTTCAACTGAAGCGAATGGAACCGAACCGAAAACAATCTGAATCGAAGACAACCCAAAATAAAGAAAATATATTAAAATAAATAAATAAAGATGAGATGTGAATTGTCGCACAACTCACCAAAAAGTTAAATATACATACTATATAAAGTCATATATAGGGTGGAAAAACCTAACTCGGCCTAAAAACCCGAGTAAAACCAACCGATCTCTTATTAACCCGATATTGACCCGATCCGAAATTAACCGAACTGAAAGTCAATCGAACCAAAAATCAACTGACTCAATGCCCTGACCCAATACTCGAACCAAAATCACCATAGACCCAAACTAAAACCGAACTAGCCCAACTCGAACTTAAAATGAATGTAGTCAAACTTGAAATAACCCGAACCGAAATGACCCAAATCGAAATCAAACCGAGTGACCCGTTTGCCACATGTACGGCTTAAACAATAATCAGTTTAAACGGAATGACTGCAGTTCAACAAAATATCAAACTGAAACTTTCCGTAAGCATGCAACAAATCATTTCGATATGATTAACTACAAATAAACATCTTAGTTTTTGGCCCCATGGAGACGGTGGAAAAGGGAAAATTCTAAAATTAGACACCTTAAAATTAGGCTAATATTAGGCAGCATCGGTATGACCGTTAGATTTAGGTTATATCAATCTCTGCCATTAATTAAAAAAAAGGGAGGAAAAAAGAAAAAAAAGGTAAAGGGCTAAAAAGGTTAATTGGTTACCATTTTAAAACTAAAAGGGTGTTCAATAAACCAAACGTCAGAATCGATATCACCCACAAAAATCCACATCTCCTTTGTCTTTCTTCAATCATCTTCAAAATTCCATTTTTACAAGTGTGCGTTGAAATAGAGTAAGATTTGAGGTAAGATTCTTGTTCTTCACATATGAAGCTTGAAAATAATATAAAAGTCTTCATCTTTTTGGTTGTTATGGAGTGGCTAGGTTTTGCTAGGGCTACTGTTTATTATAAGTTGTGAGGGACTTTAGAGATACTTTTCAATTTAATTCGTCCATTAATTTTTTGTTTCCATTGTGTATTGTATGATAATGGATAATATTGAAAGGCGTAGGATATTCTAAAAGTAGACGCAAGGAGCAAGCTTGCAGACATGATAAAAAAGACACCTTTGGGACGTTTTTTTGTAAGGTAATACATTATCATTACTAGTAGATGGCATACAAGTCATAAAGGTTGAGTCTTGTAGGTTAAATACGTGTAGAAATGCATTCCATGCTGAATTTAGTTAATGAATATTCTTGAAATGAGTTTGACATTACAAATACTTGGTAATTATGTTAAATGATGCATGAATAACGTCAGTGGCTTTAGGTATAGTCTTAGAGACACTATGAGACGATTAGAGTTAGATTGAGGATCATTTTCGAGCTTAAAATGACATTTCCTGCATTTTGGTATCGATGTTGTTCTTGCAATATCAATACCATTTGAACGAATGTAGAAATTTGGGTAAAAGTATCACGTAGTATCTGTACTGTTTTTGACGATATATATACTGCTCTTGATGATATCTGTACTGCTATTAACAATATTTGAACTGCTCTTACATATTACATATGAAATTGACACTATACTTACACACATTTTATTTTTCAAGCACTTTTCCTTTTTATATATATATATATATATATATATATAATCTTTAAACTTATTGTTTTGGTTGATGAAATTTATTGAGAATTGAGATTGAATTGTGTAAACATATTTATTTGTTTTTTTTTTGTAGGTTGACTTGTCCGATTTCTTTAACAATGTATCTTTGTTAGACTTGAGGAGTTTCGTGGTTAATTTATTTTTCGGTTCAACCCTTTGTTTGATTGCTCTCTCTTGGAACTTTTTAACATTCGAGCTTCTCCCTCCGACTTTGATCCACAGCTGGCATCATATGCCTGATGGATTTGTTTCTCTTGTTTTTCACGATTTGCATCTATGCCTTGGTTGCCATTATGAATTTATAGATGACACTTTAAATGTTTTTTTGTTGCATTGATGTTTTTAATTTTGTAGTTTCATTTTGAATGATTTGGATCTATTTGGATATTCTACATTATGCATATATTTTAGACTATGACATTGATCATATGCAACTATAAATATTTTGGATTACCCTTGACTTTTACTTATATTGTGCTTATCATCTTATTTGTGTATTGTCTTTCAATACTATTAATCGTACAATTTTTCTTAGAGCTTAGAACAATTGTTTCCAAGAGTTTAGAACAATTTTCCCTTTAAAGACCTCCACAATACTTTACTCAAAGAAAATAAGTTGTTAAACTAATTTAAGTGATTTTTAATTAAAGCCTACAAATTATCTGTATGATATTGAAATTGATCTTGTGTTGCCGACTATATACTATGAAGATGCATGTCTAAATTGTGGATTAATACTAGTACATATACAAGAGTGAAAATACACATGGTATGGATTTGCGTAGATAGTGACCTAAAATGGTACATATGCTACACAATAGTATCGGTACAATTAACATAATTACTGGTACCACAAGAACAATATTGATTCCGAAATCAAACATGCAACAAATTAGTATCGATTATGGACAAATTGTATCAATTTTTCATGAACAATACCGATTCTTACTATCTACTGCTTGTTTAAAAGTATGTTAAATGGGGTAAGCAATTGTGTAGCTACTTTTTTTTCCTAGAAATACCTTCAACAATTATGTAAGTACTGTAAAATGTTGTGTAGGTACCCTATTTGTTAAGAGTTTGATAACATATAGAGTTATTCTTTAAGACTTTATGTGGTCACACAATTTCTTACCATAAGCTCAGTTGGTTTTAAATTAGGAGATATGGGGTAATAATTTGTGTAGAAACGTTATTTCTTATAAATTACATAAGCATTTACGTAGGTATTGTAAAATATTGTGTAGGTACCCTATTTGTTAGGCATTTGGTAAC
This sequence comes from Hibiscus mutabilis, assembly GCA_019671005.1. NCBI lineage: Eukaryota > Viridiplantae > Streptophyta > Magnoliopsida > Malvales > Malvaceae > Hibiscus > Hibiscus mutabilis. The sequence goes on from CM033711.1 coordinate 22,998,525, forward strand.
ATATAGAGTTATTCTTTAAGATTTTCTATAGCAACACAATTTCCTACCAAAGTTTCGGTTGGTTTTAGATTATGAGATATGAGATAATAATTTGTGTAGTTACTTCTTTTCTTCTAAATTAAGAAAAGATTTATGTTAGTTACACAATTTTCATAGAGTAATCCTTTGATATGTGTAATTAAGGCCAAATATGTACATTGCATAGAGTAATCTTTTAAGGTTTCAGGTAGTTACACAATTTGCTACCATAAGTTTGGTTGATTTAAGATTAGGAGATATGAGGTAATAATTTCGGTAGTTACTTTCTTTTACTATAACTTATGTAAAGAATTATGCAAGTATTGTGAAACATTGTGTAAGTATCGTATTTGTCATGCATTTTGTAACATATAGAGTAATCTTTTAAGATTTCAGATAGTTACACAATTTTTTACCATAAGTTTGGTTGGTTTAAGATTTGGAGATATGAGGTAATAATTTCGGTAGCTAAGTTTTTTGTTATATTTTATGTAAATATTTGTGTAGGTATTGTGAAACATTATGTAGGTATAGTATTTCTCATGTGTTTTGTAACATATAGAGTAATCCTTTAAGATTTTCGGTAGTTACAAAATTTCCTACTATAAGTTTGGTTGGTTTAAGATTATGAGAAATGGGGTAATAATTTCGGTAGCTACGTTTTCCCTATATTTTATGTAAAGAATTATGTAGGTATTGTGAAATATTGTGTAGGTATCATATTTATAATGCATTTTGTAACATATAGAGTAATGCTTTAATATTACAGGTAGTTACAAAATTTATTACCATAAGTTTGGTTGGTTTAAGATTACGAGATATGTGATAATAATTTCGGTAGTTACTTTTTTTTACTATAACTTATGTAAAGAATTATGTAAGTATTGTGAAATATTGTGTAGGTATCGTATTTATCATGTGTTTTGTAATATATAGAGTAATCCTTTAAGATTTCAGGTAGTTACACATTTTTTTACCATAAGTTTGGTTGGTTTAAGATTTGGAGATATGGGGTAATAATTTCGGTAGCTACTTTTTTGCTATATTTTATGTAAAGATTCATGTAGGTATTGTGAAACATTGTGTAGGTATCGTATTTCTCATACGTTTTGTAACATATAGAGTGATCCTTTAAGATTTTCGGTAGTTACAAAATTTCCTACCATAATTTTGGTTGGTTTAAGATTAGGAGATATGGGGTAATAATTTCGGTAGTTGCGTTTTCCCCTATATTTTATGTAAAGAATTATGTAGGTATTGTGAAACATTCTGTAGGCATCGTATTTATTATGCATTTTGTAACATATAGAGTAATGGTTTAATATTTCAGGTAGTTACAAAATTTATTACCAAGTTTGGTTGGTTTAAGATTATGAGATATGTGGTAATAATTTCGGTAGTTATTTTTTTTACTATAACTTATGTAAAAAATTATGTAATTATTGTGAAACATTGTATAGGTATCGTATTTATCATGTGTTTTGTAATATATAGAGTAATTCTTTAAAATTTCAGGTAGTTACACAATTTCCTACCATAAGTTTGGTTGGTTTAAGATTAGGAGATATGGGCTAATAATTTCGGTAGTTACGTTTTTACTATATTTTATGTAATTATTTTTGTAGGTATTGTGAAACATTGTGTAGGTATGATATTTCTTATGTGTTTTGTAACATATAGAGTAATCCTTTAACGTTTCAAGTAACTACACAATTTCTTACCATAAGTTTGGTTGGTTTAAGATTAGGAGATATGAGGTAATAATTTCGGTAGTTACATTTTTTACTATTACTTACGTAAAGAATTAGGTGGGTATGGTTAAATATTATGTACGTATCGTATTTCTCATGCGTTTTGTACAAAAAATAGTAATTCTTTGGGATTTAAGATAGTTACAAATTTCCTACCATAACTTCCGTTTGTTTAAGATTAGGAGACATGTGGTCATAAAATAAGTACTTACATTATTTACTATCACTTATGTCAAAAATTAGGTAGGTATTGTTAAATATTATGTAGGTATCTTATTTCTCATGCGTTTTGTACCAAAAAGAGTAATCCTTTAGGATTTAAGGTAGTTACACAATTTCCGACCATAACTTCCGTTGTTTTAAGATTATGAGATATGAGGTAATAAATTAAGTAGTTACATTACTTACTATTACTTATGTAAAGAATTAGGTAGGTATTGTTAAATATTGTGTAGATATCTTATTTCTCCTACGTTTTGTACAAAAAAGAGTAATCCTTTAAGATTTAAGGTAGTTACAAAATTTTCTACCATAATTTTGGTTGGTTTAAGTTTAGGAGATATGAGGTAATAAATTAAGTAGTTACATTATTTACTATTACTTATGTCAAGAATTAGGTAGATATTGTCAAATATTGTGTAGGTATCTTATTTCTCATGAGTTTCGTACCAAAAAGAGTAATCCTTTAGGATTTAAGGTAGTTACACAATTTACTGCCATAATTTTGGTTGGTTTAAGATTAGAAGATATGATGTAATAAATTCGGTAGTTACTTTCTTTACTATTACTTACGTAAAAAAATGTAGGTATCATATTTCTCATGCGTTTTGTATACAAAAGAGTAATCATTTAGGATGTAAGATAGTTACACAATTTTCTACTATGATAAGCTTTTCTGTAACTATCGTTTTTCTTACGCTTACTGTAAGAATTATGTAACCGCATCATAACAAATAAAGTACTCACATGCTACCGGTATAACCGATCTGCCTAATTTTAACATGCCTAACGGCAAAAGTCCCCTGAAAAAGTGGTTTAAAGTTTATCATTAGGGCCGCCATAGCTTTAGTCGCAGACCATTCCCTTTGAATTGGACCCCCAAGGACTAAAGATGTTATAGGAAGTCAAATCATTCATATATCTTAACTTTTCATACTAAATTTGATAATAATAATAATAATAAACTTTTAAACCCAACAAGTGTCCTAGTAGAAAAGCCGATGAAGTTCATCTTGGGAGATATGGATTCAATTCGCTATGTCTACATGGTGTATGTGCATTGTCAAAAGATCAAGAACATCTATGAATAGATACTACCTTATAATCACCTTCAGACTATTCAAAAAAATAATAAAAAACTTTTCATACTAAATAGTATAAGTTTGATTACAATTTCCAATGTAAATTGCAATTTTATATTTTTAAGACCTAGTTTATAATGTTGAATAAATATTAGATGTATTTTAGTTTACTGGTATAAGTTTGATTACAACGTTCAATGTAAATTGCAACTTTACATGCACATTGAATGTCATTTTCGTTTGATCTAACAATGGATTTATTAAATTATTAAGGTCTAAAAGGGTTGTATCTTACTTTGTAGTCGTTTAAAATAAGTTGTCGTCTTTTAACTTTACTTTTATTAATTTAATCTTATACTCTCATAATTGTATAATATTGTCCTTTAGTCGGTAAAATCTATCGTAAGCCGTTACAATACTAACATGACAATCCACATGTGATAATGATGTGATACAAGAATATTTTTTTAGGTAAAATTTTGATACACAATGTGTAAAACTAATTTTAAACAATACATATTTATACTATAAAATCCAAATCCAAATCCTAATAAACTAAACTCTAAACTTTAAACTATATACCCTAAAATCTAAACATTAACCTTAAATTTTAAACTCTACAACCTAAACCCCTAAACTTTAAACCTTACAATCTAAATTAAAACTCTAACCCATAAAACTAAAAATCACGTGTGAACTAAAGTTTGCATGACATGTATATTAAATTTTTTTTGTCATCATTCACGTATGTACCGTCAAAACGGTCAACAACAATTTCTACTGTCAAATAGGGGTGTTCAAACGGTCGGTTCGGTTAACCAACCGAACCGAACTTCCAAAATTTCATTAACCGATTTTTTCCTATTAACCGTTAATCGAACTGAAATTTTTTAGAAAATTTTTAACCGAACCAAAAAAAATCGATTAATTTGGTTAACCTAAATTTGTTATAAAATTTTGGCTAAATTACACAAATGGTCACTAAACTATGTTAAAATAATCTTTTTAGCCACTAAACTTTCAAAAGTTATAAAATAACCATTAAACTTATCAAATTATTACAAAATGATCATTGATTTATTGCACATTATAAGCTATTGATAAATATTGAAAATTTTAATGATTATTTTTTAATAATTTAATAAATTTAATGATCATTTTGTGCTAATTTAATAAAGTTTAACAACCATTTTATAATTTTTAAAAGTTTAATGACCAAAAATAAACATATATAATATATAAAATATAAAATTTTGGGTAATTCGGTTAATTAACCGATTTCGAACCGAATTAACCGATAATCGAAGTTTGAAAAAATCATTAACCGTTAACCGACCGAACCCAAAATTAACCGAAAAAATTTCGGTTCGGTCGGTTAATTCGGTTAACCGAAATTTTGAACACCCCTACTATCAAAGGCAGAATTAACACAATTTAAAGAGTTTAAGGACTAAATTGTTAAAAGTAAAAACAAATGACAACATTACTAATTTTGGACAAAAATTGTTATAACTAAACAATAGTACAAGTGTTTTTTTTCCTTCTTATTTATTTATATACATAAATACGAGGAAGAAACCGTTTATAGAATTAGGGAAATAACTAAAGTAATTTTACACACTTTTATAATCTTTCGGAGGATTAATATTCTAAAGATACGATCGTCAAAATTTATATGTTCAAGTAAATCATGAACTTCGAGTCTAATTCATGTACCAAAACTACACAACAATATATACACACAAATTTATCTTCAAAGAAAGTATGGCTGAAAAGGAATGAAAACATTATATGCTATTCGCGTACTGATTTCCGAATACCATATACAATAATCAAATACATACTGACATCATGTTTTAACAAAGTGTTACATACGGATTTCAATTATGGTTCTGTGCCTATATGCTGGTGTGCCTTTTGGTTAATCAAAGAACATTGCCCTCTATACATGATCACATTCTACAGGAAAAGAAGAATTAAAGAATGAAGATCGTATTACAAGAAGTATTTCATCCGGTTATCTCTCCTCATAGCATTGTATACAGCTTGAACCTATACGGCACAGTAAGTTGATTAGAGGACGTTCAATCCCCGTTCGTTTGAAGAAACTTTTTATTTTATATTTTTCAAGTTTCATGTCTTAACGTGAATGAATGAGCACGTGCGCATATGCAAATGCCATGTTGTGTGTGTTTGCATGTATGCTTGTGCGAGCGAGAGAGAGAGAGAGATACCTGTTCACTAGAAACGACCCGAACAGGACCAATGTTGACAGATACATATTTTCCCCTAGACGATACTTTCTGCCTCACCCGACCCTGTTATGAAACCTCATCAAATGTAGTTTATAAACACATAAAGACCCACAAAAAGACCCACAACTTAAGGTAAGATCTCTTTGCGAAGAAATTCCAATATAAAATATATCTCTATCCATTTATTCAAATACCACAAAAAGACCCACAACTTCCAATATAAAATATCGGTAGCACTCAGATATTTTGCATTAGTTGATACTCACTCACTTCAATGGTTGCAGCGGTTCCAATTTTATCCGTACTACAGGATGCTCGACTTCCATTTAACCCTTCAATTTTTATTTCTATCGAAATTTCTAAATCCTTTCCTCAGTCAAAATCTGCCTGTTATGATCTTCAAAAAAAAAATCTGCCTGTTATGTATTACTTAGCTGATATAATGCACAGTCCCAGTTGGGTACCAATTTATTTGGAAAGCAAATCATTAGTACTAAAGAATCTAGGAATGTGCAATACGAGAGGGCAATACATCTGCATTTCACAGAAGTCTTTCTACTTGAGATCTTGCCTCTAAAGCAGCTCCGACATATTCCTGACAAAGTGACATCTATATAAACTAACGGTAAGTCCGGAAGATCTCTATACAGATATATTCGAGATGTCATGGATTCATCTTCTTCCCAAAAGTAAATGTTAAATGTAAACCAAAATGGTAGTTTTCACCATCACAAAAACTTAGGTTCATCCACTTTTAAACTAATTACCTCAAATTTGTTCTGCTGTATATGTTGAAATGCATAAATAAATGGACATCTCAATCAATAATTGATTTTCACCATTCAAAATGAGTATATGTACCTCAGGAATCGGCTGTTGCAACACAGATTCCACAGCAACAATCATAGCTTGCACAAAATCATCACCACCGGTTCCTATCGCTATAAATCCTCTAACAGTAGGATATGAGTTGACCTGACAAAGTTAAAGAAAAAAACAACTTAGCAGCCAAAAGAACATCAAAGCTTTCAGTATCTAAAATATAAACAAGTTGCATGTACCACAGACAGCCTAATAAAGGAATCTCCAACCTCAGATATAATCTAAAAGCGAATGAAAATATATTGTCTCAAATGAAAAATTTGGGAATTAGGAAACAATATGACATACCTTCTGATCCAAAGCAAGCCATTCATTAGTTGAATCATCCGCTACTGTACCACCAATAACCACATTTGTTGTTTGGCCAATTCTCCCTTCTTTCTTTGATACCTCTGAATTCCAAAACCAAAAAGCCTATATAAATAAATCTATACACATTCTTCTACAAGCAGTTGGAAAAGAAAAGGCAAAAGTTAATATGCATCGAGTTTAAGCAGGCATCAAATTCCATTTGTAAACTGATAGATAAACAAGAAATCACAGACACATACAGGATAAGATCTATCTAAACTGATTAACAATAATTTATCTAAAAAATCAATCTTACTTGAAGCAATTGAAAATGTAATTTCCGTTGAGATTTGGTTCAATTTTTTTACTTATGAAAGCTACATCAAACTCTTTTCTTTATAATAAAAATCTATTGTCTTTAATTTATCCACTCTCTTATCAACTAATTAACAATAATTTATCTAAAAAATCAAAATTACTTTAATCCAACAGAGGAAGGGAAGAACCTGAAATTGCTTTGAGAACGGCTTCTTGAGGAGGTCCTTGATCGAGTTGATCCTCCTCGGATTTCGAGGTCGGCGTTCCATTTTGAGAGCAACTCAGTGTCGGTATCCCGTTCCAAAAGTGAACGTCTCGAGCCCTAACGACCGTCATCCAGTAAATGCCGCCGCTCCCTCTCTTGGCAGCGGCGAAGCTCCTCGAATAAATGAAATCCCAGCTCCGCCGCAGAGGCTTCCACGCCTCCATAACGGAAACGGAACGCAATACCATTCTGCACGCCATCTCAGATCCTTCCTTTGCGTGTTTTGTTTTCTTTGGAATTCAATTCCAAATTTCTGGGGTTCCGTTAAATATGAAGGCTCCGTCCATTAAATTAACGATATTTCTTCTCTTTCACTGGTTTGTTATGGACTCCCCCAAAATTTTCGCTAGGGATGGCAACGGGCGGGGCTGGTTTTGCATGACCCGGCCCCGACCCGAAGAATAAGACTCAATATCTGACACTGACCCGCCCCGAATATATTTTGGTTTTATTTGGTAAATAGCAGCTTGAATTAAAATTAAAAGTTTGAGCTAATATTAGAGATTTGACCGGTTAGATCTGTTAATTTTGATGTTTGATGAATAACAGATTAAAATAGCGAATTTAGATAAAACTTCTAATTTTGAAAAAGCTACTAATAAGAACTTTTTGAAATTAGTAGTTTGACATAATAGTTATAAAAACCCTTTTACCCTTAACAATTATAAAAAATCTCTAAATAACCGAAATTTAATTTTTTTATTTTAATTTTTCACCCTCGTACATTTATATTGTGACATTTGTAAAGTAATACTTTTTGTTTTTTTATTCTCATACATTTATATTTTTATTTAAATTTAATAATTAATTAAATTATATTAAAAATAATTATATAAATAATAAATTAATATATATATAATATGCTTATTATTGTTATATTAAAAAAATATTTTTCATAATCTGATTAACAATAATAGATACAAAATATTTTTTTGAACGGTAGATACAAAATATTGATAACTAATAAACTATTCAAACAAACATCGAATATAATCATGTCCTTATATGTCATTTTGCTTTTTTAAATAATCAAAAAAATATAAGCTATCAGTTAATATACAATTAAATAATACAATCCGCTAGTCAAATCAGCTAATGCTATCAGCTAATGTAATTCGCTATCAGCTAATGTAATTCGCTATCAGCTATCAGCTAATGTAATTCGCTATCAGCTATCAGCTAATTGCCAAAAAGTACCTTTATGTTCAATTCGCCTTGACCCCGACTCGAAGTTAGAAACACATACCCGACCTTGATCCGACCCAATTATTTATTTTCCATTTTGAATCGATAAAATCAAAATATTTTACTTCTCAAAATCATATCAAAACTACATAGATGCAACTGAAAATAAAATCAAAATGTAGATTCAAATAAAAATAAAAATAAAACAGTGAAGATTAAACTGTAGGAGAACACTAAGATCAAATAATATAAGCATGCAAAACATATTTAAAGAGCAAAAAATAGAGAAAAACAAAAACCCAAATCATAGAACATACATAAATTAATAAATCTAAATTCCAAATCGATATTTTCTGTGAAATATAGGATGAGTCTTTGAAGATTTCAGCATTGTTGGACTTTAAAGTTATTGTTAAAAAAACTATAAAATTTTAGAGCCGGTATCACCACAGATGAAAGAGCGATGCTTTGGGTGTGTAAAGAAAAGGAGATATGAAACTAAAATTTAAAGGGAAGAAAAGAATTAACAATGAAAAAATAAGAAAAATGAATACTTTAGAAAATGAGATACTAAGAGAGGAGAACGACTGCAACAGTAACTAAGAAAATGAAAAAGGTGCAGAGAAAAAGACCTTAAAGAACTTATATATTTGTAATGGTATTTTAGTAAATACATTGAAATTTAACCTAACTATACCGGTTCGGGTCGGAGTTTTTTTTAGTCTAAATCCAAACCCGCCCCGACTCACTCATCCTTAAAACCCGCCTCTCCCCGAACTCGATTTTTTTTTTTAAAAACACCCACCCCTATAGGGTCGGATCGGGTCGGGTTCTCTAACTACTCGAAGTTACGTAATTGCCCTTCTCTTTAACTACGTTATCTCGATTTTATAAGTTAATCGAGTCAGTCGAGTCAAGTTTAAGTTATATGAACTAGCACATTGAACTTAACTTATATAGTTTAAATTTGGCTTAAATATACATTTGGTACATGAATTATACACTTTTCCTAAGTTGGTACCTAAAAAAAATTGCTCCCAAGATGGTACCTGAACTAGACACTTTCTCCCAAGTTGACATTTAAAGAATTTTTGCTCTCGTTTTGGTACCCAAACTTTAATTCCATCCACTATTATGATACTTTTATTAACATATTTAGTCCTAAAACTTATACATTTTATCAATTTGGCCCTAATTCGAAATAATTCAATAAATTTAACCATTTGTATTTAAAAACACCATCAGTTTAGTCATTTTTGCGATATTGTCAAATTAAACAAGCCTAATGGATCAAAACAACAATGAGGTATTTGCATTCTACCATAAAATAACATCAAGTTACCGTTAAAATTTTTATATCAGAAAAGTGATATAACATTTATAGGAGAAAAACAAACAATTTAAGAGAAGAACACATAGTAAATGGATAAGATTTTAAATATAAATGGTTATATTTATTAAATTATTTCAAATTAGAACCAAATTGATAGAATGTATAAGTTTTGGTATCAACTTGGGAGAAGGTGCCTAGTTCAACTTGGGAGTAAAAGTTCTTTAAGTACCAACTTGAGAGAATATGCTTAATTTATGTACCAACTTGAGAGAATATGCTTAATTTAGGTACCAACTTGAGAGAAAAATTTCTTTAGGTGCCAACTTGAGAGAAGGTGTATAGTTCATGTACCAAATATATATTTAAGCCTTTAAATTTAGTTCGAGATATAAAACAAGTTACTCAAACTCATTATATATTTTTCTTTAAGGTGAACTACAATAGAGGTCGCTCAATTATGGATAAGGTTACATTTGGATCACTCAATTATTAAAAGTTACATTTGGGTCACTCAATTATAAGTAAGGTTACATTCGGGTCACTCAATTATTAAAAGTTACACTTGGGTCACTCAATAATGGGTAAAGTTACATTTGGGTCACCCTTCATGTAGCACCATCCCGATCTAGTAGAGAATCAAGCCGGAGTTGCTGCAAATGATCAATGTCAATAGTTGTACAATGAAAACCGATGCTATGTGTACTATAATTTGATTAATGAATGTCAATATTACAACATTACAATAGGTATGGCACTAGGGTAGTTAATTAATTAGTCAATTTATCAGTATGGGTTCAAATGCAATGTAATCAAAATTTAGAGACCAAAATGTAAAACTAAAAAATTGAGGTCCTTATTAGTAATTAAGAAAGTGAATACTAAATTAAAATCATACTAAACAAGCATGCCAAATTTCACTACGTTATGAGGTCAATAATATATCCATTTAACCCGATCAATTTTAAGAATTGTTTTATAAAGTGTGCAAAACCAGTTCAGGTCAATATTAGAATCACCTACCTCGGTACCGGTACTCGATAGGCTTACCATTGGGACAATTATGGGTATCAATACGGAACCGTCCGTATCGATACTCAATGCAACCCTCAAATTCTAGTAGCAAAATTCAGTAACGGTACGGGCCTTGTTGTACGGATACCAGGCTTTGGGTGAATAAGAGTTCTGGTAGGGGTCCATTCCGTACTGGTACCTCGTTGTACAATCAAATTCTAGTAACAAAATTCAGTACCGGTACACTCAATATTGTGTTGGTACTCCTTAGTCATTTGGTCCAATTAAAACACCCGTACCGATACGCCCCTACCCGTATCGATACGCCTTGATTTATAATTCCTTAGTTTGCTGGTTTTTGCATCATTTAGCCAACCAAAACAGGTTCAATGATTCTCTAATCAATACCAATGGTCTCCAATAAGTTATATGGCCTGTAAATTCAAATTCACGTCTCATTTTAACATCTTTATCATCAAGTGAGCTAATGGAGTGCAATTTACTATATAAGCAATCTTTGCAAGCATTCTAAACTTCCAAAATATGTACATTTACATACATACTCAAAACATGACCATAATGTCACTCAAAACATGCAAGAACTGTAACCCCTTCGACCCGACATAGACGCCAGACCGAACCGAGCGAGCCATATTGGGTTTTGCTAAAACAAAACCCGAAACAATTAACTAAACTTAGGTCCATTTTTTTCTTTTTATATTATCCAAGTGCAAAAATATAGCCTAAGGTGAATATGGTAGCAGCGGGTGAAAACTCAACAAAATCAGGCGCCGATTAAATATCCAATTGAACAAATTTACAATTTAGGGGCTAAATTGCAAATATGGAAAATAACAAGAAATTAATTAATTTTGAAGTTACTATTCCTCAATTAGTTAGATTACATGATTGCTTGTCAAATTTTAGCTCAAAACGATAATCCAAACTCATACAATTGTGTACATAAGATCCAAGGACCAAAACTGAAGAATCTCAAAACATAAAACCTCTATAACTAACATAACGGCTACCTGTACCGATACGGTCCCTAGGTGTATCGGTACGCGGGCTACACGAAGCAAAACTAGATTCTAGTGGCTGAAAGGCATACCGATACACGTCCCCGTGTACCGATATGAGGCCACCAAAAACATGTACTTGTACCGACACGGAGCCCCACGTATCGGTACGCCTGGACTTGTAATATCCAAAATTTCTGGTTTTTCTCTTGAACATGAATTCAAACATGCCTTAACTCAACATAATCATAAATACAACTAAACTAAGGATCAAACCATGCTATAAACTCAAGGTAACATGATCAAAACAAAACAACATACTTCAATCATGATTCTAGAGGCATGCTTCCTAAAAACCAACCATCCAAAAGCACGAAATATAAATCGACCTCAAACCGATCATAAAAATCCTTATACAACACCACAAAAACATTAAAAGTTTTCACTAATAGGGAGTTTAGCCAATAACCCTCCCAAACAACAATGAACCCCATTGCCTTTATTACTACTAGTCTAGTTCAAAAACCATACTTTTGAGTTATCCAAATCCTTGGATTTCCCCTCACTTGCTCGCTGCCTCCAACCTTTAATTCTTTGCATTAATGGATAAAGAGAGCGTAAGCACACTAGGCTTAGTGAGGAGTGCTTAAAACACAACACCATCAATGCATTTTAAACCGGTTTTCAACTCACAATGAAATCATCATTTAAAACAACTTTCAAAACATCATGCCTTTTAAACTATACACTTAACATTTCCAAAACATGCATATTAAACTATATGCAACATGTATCATGGATCAACAACAAAATCTCCATTTGCAACCCATTAATTTCAGCTTTCCCATGCACAACAACCCATATGCAAGGCTTAAAGAGTAAACATGTATAAACCAACATTATACATCATAATCCATCAACATGATACAAAAACAATTATACTGGCTTTCAAGTGATCATAAACCAAGTTTCATTTCACAAAATAATACACCAGATACACGGATTCAACAAGTGTCCTCTCAACATTTCATGTAATTTCAACCGAAATTCAAGGTAGATTTACAACTGGGTACCATCACAACCCAAATCATCGCTTAGACGCATAATCTACTAACGGGAGTTTCCGGTACCATTAACCCCTCAACCGTTAGGGTACTTGTGGTGGAATATTTGATACACATAAACCCCTCAACAACTGAGGCGACTTATTTATAGTGCACTATCAATCCTATGGCTGGCCAACTATATCCGATAACATTTTAAATCACATCACTTGACAATATAATTCATTATTAACCATTTACCTCATTGTTTTTATATGTAATATGCAAAACCATTTTCCAATGCATCAAAGCATGCATTACAAGTATTCTACATACTTACATGGATCATTTTCCTAATGCATCCATCAACAATATATGATAAAAAACCAGTATATAACATACTTAAAATATGCTTAAACAGTAGGTACCATGTAATTCAAAAACAAGTGCATAAAACCAATTTCGCCAAAATACGCTTGAGGGAGAAATCTCATCATACTTACTTTCGAGTTTAAACCAGTGCTTCAAGCTCAATTTAAACTCCCAAAATAACCTTTAAATTATTTCAAAGCTGAAACCTATTTTCTCACTCACCGACTTCGCAAAACCTCGTTTGTCGATGCAAACTACTCCTCCAAAGCTTCCGTAACGGTGCCGCAAACTTGAGGATCAACCTCCCCTAATTTAACCATACAAAACAGAGGATTTAATGCATCAAAATGCATTCCAAGACTCAGCAACATCAATTCACAACAATCCTCCTCAAACTCTAATCGAAACATCTCTACAACAACTGAAAACAACACCAAACACCTTCCAAACTTAACCCAGCCAAAACCTAAAGGTTTAATCCATCAATTAACTTCAATTAACATCCAAAAACAACCTAACATCATCCTTATACCTCTAGCATTCATTAAACACCCATAACTTGTCAAAAACATATCACTAGCAACCTAAGAAATTAGAGATTCACCTAGTTTCAGGATTCCAATGTTAAAACCAACTTATTAACATTATAAGACATCAAAATCATGATTATAACCAATCAAGAACTCAGCAAAACAGATCCGAAATGAAAATTACTTAATATCATTAATTAAACCTTGATTTACCCAATTTCTATAATTAAATCATTAAAACTCGTTAGAAAACATTAACAAGAATCAAATACTTGAGAATTTCTATAAAGAACCATTCATTAGAGGAGAAGAACGAACCTTACCTCTAATGAGAGAATTTCCTCTCAATTGGATGTTTTACTCTTGAAAAACAAAAGAAGACAATGAGATTTTAGAAAACAAGATTGAAGAATCCGTTAGAAATCAAGAGTTTAAGAAATTAAGATCATTACCTCAAATCTTTGATGCAAAAGTGTTTGGCTGAAGAGAAGTTGAGAGAAAAGTTTGAGAATAAAAGTTACATCAAAAGGGTTTTTTGGAAATAACTATTTTCCTTAATTAAATATCCTTTTAATTTCCTTAATTAAAACTCATTAAAAACAATCCAAATTAAGAGGAAAATCAGATTAAAAATATCAGGTAAAATAGATCCTTAAGGATTCTAAGATTTGACCAATTTTCAAAATAGTCACGAAAAATAAATTTTCATTCTTTACATTTTGGTCACTAGCCAAAATGTCCAATTTCCAAATTCCATTTTCCAAAATTGACTTTATCTAAAATATCCACATATTAAATAATTATTTTTAGATATTTTCCCATATTTTTCTCACACCAAACATATTTATTCCTATTTAAATCCCGAATCTGACTCGAATCCTTAATCCCGATCCACCAGACCGTCCAATCAGCCTAGAAACTCCTAGGACCAAAAACAAGGCATTACAACTCTCCCCTACTTAGTAAATTTCATCCTCGAAATGTACCTGAAGGAAACAAATACTGAAACTATTTCATCATGTCTGTCTTACTCTCTCATGTGACCTCCTCAACTCTATGGTGTCGCTACAACACCTTCATAAGCTCGATCATTTTTCCACGAAGAACCTTATTGCTAGAATCAAGGATCTCAATAGGTTCCTCATCAGACAAATCCGGTTGCAATTCAATGTCCCCCATCGACATAACATGCAATGGATCTGACCAGTACTTCCGTAACATCGATACATGAAACACATCATGAATCTTCTCCAACTCAGGAGGCAAACTCAAACGATAAGCCACATGACCTACATGCTCCACAACCTCATACGGTCCAATGAATATCAAACTAAGCTTTCATGTACGTCCAAACCGCATCACCTTCTTCCAAGATGACACCTTTAAAAACACACGACCCCTAACAACATACTCGATCTCCCTACGCTTCAAATTCGCGTAGGATTTCTAACGATCCAAGGTTACTTTCAAGCAATCAAAAATAAGCTTCACTTTCTCATTCATCTCTTTCAACACATCCAGCATAGAAACATGCTTTTCTCTAGCCTCGGCCCAACACAAAGACGTACGACACTTCCTACCATACAAGGCCTTATACGGTGCTATCTGTATACTAGCTTGATAACTATTGTTATAAGAAAACTCTACCAAATACAATTGCTTCTCCCAAGTCCCATGGAAATCAATGATGCACCACCTCAACATATCCTCCAAGACTTGGATCACACGTTCAGACAAACCATCCGTTTGAGGATGTAAATACTCCCAAAACTCGATGCAAACACTCCCAAAACCTTGTTGTAAACCATGGATCCCTATCCGAAACTATGGACTTAGGTACCTCGTGCAAACGCACAATCTCAGCAATATACAACTCTGCCAGCTTATCCAAATTATACGTGGTATTAGGGATGAGCGTTCGAGCGAGTCGAGTCAAAAAATTTTGAGTTATTCGAGTTGACACATCATATTTTACAACTTGAACTTTATTTGAAATTTTTCTGATTCGAGTTGATTTTAGCGAGTCCGAGTCGATTCGATTTTTTGAGTTTATGTACAAATTTTAATTGTAACTATTTATAATATTATAGTACGGTTTGGTTCCAATTTAAACGACTTTCTCTTTATATCTACATACATATTTCTTCAATTGTAAACTCATGGGCTCCATCAACCTATCCAAAACAAAGCTTAACTTCACTCCTAGACTTGTAACCAACATCCACAGGAGAAAGAAGTGAATAACTTGACTACAATTTGTCCTAACATGACATACTGTCACAAAGCCTACCATAACCTCAATCAAACAACAATGATCTATATTATTGTTGTTATTATTATTACCAAATACCTTAAGTATGAATATGTCATTTCATTAAATTACGGGCCTCATTAAAAACCTCCTTTTTATCTAGGTAACGCTAAGGTGAGACCAAAGATAGCGGAAGGAGTAAAAGAGTGCCCCAAAATATATTAATAACTAAACCAAATAACACAGTAGAGTTCAGAAAATCCAACAACACATGTCAAATGATACAAACCAATGAAAACAAAACCATAACAATTCAAAAAAGCAAATTGCAACAAACTTTTTCTCGAGTTTTTGAATTATAGTGTCGAATACCTTAGGCTTCTTCTCCTTCTTCGTGCATTATCGACATTTTTGAAAAAAACTTCTTGATTTTTGGGTATTCTAGACAAATCTAAAAAATTTAAAAATATATATGTTAGTTAAACTATAATTAGCTTTATAACATAAATAATGTTAAAAAATTAACTTCATTAATCAAAATAAAACATTACCATCTTCCATGTCTTGAAGTTCCACAACATAGTCATCAAGGTTGATGGAATCCATAGATTTTTGAAGCCAATCTTGAGTGCATATCAAAGCTTCAACCATATTCAGAGTTAAAGAACTTCGAAAACCATCTAGAACACGTCCACTTGTGCTGAATGCACTTTCTGAAACAACTGTCGAGATAAGAATAGAGAAAATATCTTGAGCCATTTGTGCTAGAATAGGGTATCGTGGACTATTCACTTTCCACCACAATTACAAACCAAATGAAGTTGAGTTGTTTTCTTCTTCCTCCTCAGTCAAATATTTATCCAACTCAGATTTATTTTTGAAACTAACTCGTTGCTTCTTCAAAAGATATTGTTGCACGGCAAAATTGTCTTTGATTGATTCAATTCCGCAAACATATAAAATTTTGTCGGAATACTTGATTGAGCTTCATGAACCTTAGCTCTCCCGACAATAGAAAAGTATTCATCAAACAAACAATGCAAATCTCTTTCAATCATCTTCATAACCTCACTAGCAACATTAGGGAAAAAAGTGTACCCTAAAGTTCACAAAGCCCATTTTACGTAGCGGATCTAAGATAATTGCCAAGTAAACTATGAAGTTCATATTTGTGGCATCACCTCAATACTTATTGTACTTTTCCCTCATTTTAGAAGCCATGGAGACTATGTCTAAATCATCATAATTCATCCATTCATTAAGTAAGTGTAAGATCATAAAAGGGCTGTAGAATTTTTGCAATTCTTTGAACATTTTCCCAATCATCAAATGTAGGAACTCCATCTCTAACTGTGAGGTCAAGAAAAAAGCTATTGTCATCACGAGCGTATGAATCAAATGCAATCTCATATTTTGCAACCACATATAGCATCATATATGTTGAGTTCACCTAGTAGGCACATCTAACTACAAACGAGCTTTAGTATCAATCATTTCTTCTTTTGCTCGATCATAGAATTTTTTCATCCTTAATGGTGATGCTCTTATGCACCTCACAACAGCTCTAACTCGATCAAAAAACACAAAAACATGCTTAACACCTTCTTGTACGATGTGATTAATAACGTGTGCAACACATCTCATATGCATATATTTCCCGTTTGCAACACAAGTATTTCGATGATTCAATTTCTTTCTCAAATACTCAATACCAACACCATTAGCGGATGTATTGTCAACTGTAATGGTGAAGACCCTTTCGATCCCCCAATCATGAATGCACTTTTCAAGGGCTTGACCTATGCTTCTGTTAGAACCATGTAAGATACCCTTTGAAATGAAGTCCAAGTGTCAGTTGTCAAACACACTATACCCGTCCCTTTATCAAAAGAATTCTTCAATAACCTCTTCATGGAATTGAATAAATCAGGACAATCCCTTCTAACTGTAAAACGAGACGGGAGATGAAACCTTGGGCATGCAATAGAAAAAATGACTTAAACCCCTCTCCCTTTACAATTCGAAATGGTAGCTCATCAACAACTATCATATGAATCAATGCCTTTCTAATAGCATCTCCATCAAACTTCCAAGTTGAAAAAATTTTCGTTTCACTTTCAGAGCCACTCCCAACCTTAGCAAATTCTAATTTTGATTGCTTGGGATCCGAAGTATTACCTTGTGGTCTTTGTAAGCATGTCTTCAAATGGTTATTCAGACTGGTTGTGGAACCCTGATTTTCCATGGTGTAAGTTGTGTCACAATGATTGCATCTTGCCCTATTCTCTCCATCTTCAGTTACAAATTTACTGAAATGGCTCCAACAAGGTACTCTTGGTTGTTGTCTCTTTCGGACACCTTTTTTACCCGTTGATGTTGGGCCACTGACTCTAGAGGGAGAAGAACTTTGCGAGCTTTGAGTCTCTTGTCCTTTTGATTCACTTATCTATAAAATCAAAATATAACACTTTGATATACACATTTTTATCTTAAGCTATAAAACAAAACATACTTTAATTATACAAAAACTATTATATGAAGACAAAAATATCATCCGACTCAAGCTAGAATTCAAGAAGTAATACTATTACTAAAGCATGTCAGGAAATTATTTTTTAACTCCCCTTGAGTTAAAAGAATTTAGAAACCCTAAATAAATTGAATCATTGGCACATATCTAAGGAAAAATTCAAAACAGATTAATTATTACCTAGATATATAATAGAAAATTATTTTTATAAGGATAGAAAAATTCATTTGATAAGCTTATGTTTTTCCATTCTTTTCCTAATTCCTTTTTTCTGCATTAGATTTAGAACATATATCATCTTAAGTTTCTAGTGTATAACCTTTTAAGTGACTCTATGAGAACTTAATGGAGTAAAAATTCATGAACATTACCAAACTATATACAACCCCATATTGAACTTTAAAACCGTAAATATAAGATATAAGTATACGAACCAAAGACCAGCAGAAAAAAGAAAATGCAAATACAAATGTCTTTATGTTTAGATTCAAAAAAGGAAATGTTAAACAATATACCATGAATACAGCCCCATAAATATAATCTGTTTCTTAACATAAAATTTCAAACAATATACCTTGAACTTTAAAAAGTCTTCAACGAAGTGACGAACTCAAGCTTGGAAGTTGGAATTTGAGCTTTGATGCAATAGAAACCAAAACGACTGAAGGTTTTGAAATTTTAAGTTTAGATGAAGAATTGGGGATTTAGAGAATTAGAAAGGGTGAACAAGTCGACAGTGCAGCTACTGAGAAGAAGGAACAAGGAAATGAAAACTTATGAGGGTAATTTCGAAATGCACCGTATAACTAAAGGGGTATTTTCAATTGTCATTCTTCAAAACGCACCGTATAACTAAATAGGTATTTTCGATTTTTCAATTTTTCGGTTTTTCGAAATTTCAAAATTTGAACTCGACTATAACTCAAAATTTTTTCGAGTTATTCGATTTGACTCGAATAACTCGACTACCATTACCTGAAATTGAAAAAAATCAATTTTTTCGAGTTGAGTCGAGTTTTGCTCACCCCTACGTGGTATGCACGGGCACAAAATGTGCACACTTCGTAAACCGGTCAACAGTCACCTAAATAGAATCCTTCTTAGTTGGCGTCAACGGCAGCCTAAACACAAAATCCATGGTGATTCTCTCTCACTTCCATTCCGGTATCCTCAACGGTTACAACAATCCAAAAGGAAATTGGTGCTCAGCCTTGACACGCTGACACACCATGCATCTAGCAACAAAACCGACCACATTTTTTTAAACGAACCCAATAGTACTCCTCCTTCAAGCCCTGATACATCTTAGTACTACTGGGATGCATAGCTAAAGGACTAGCATGCGCCTCGGTCAAAATGGCATGCCTCAACTCATCATTATTAGGCACCACTATCTGATTCTTGAAACACAACACCTCATCACCATTAAAGTGAAAATCCATCGGATATCCATCCATGATATCCTTAACATGCGGTACCAATGCATCATTAAAAGGTTGCTTTTCCTTAATCAATTGTGAAAAAGATGGCTTTACTTGCAACTCGGCCAATAAGCCTTCTTCTCGCGTTACACTTAACTACGCAAATTCGCCCTCAACTCCACCACAACTTTCCTACTCAAAGCATCAACTACAACATTAGCCTTTCTCGGATGATACTCAATCGTCAAATCATAATCCTTAAGCAGCTTCAACCATCTACCTTGCCTAAGATTCAAGTCCTTTTGAGTCATAAAGTATTTCAAACTCTTATGATCCATGTACACCATACACTTCTCACTATAGAGATAATGCCTACAAATCTTCAAAGCAAACATAACCGCATCATGTTGGGTCACGCTGGTACACCCATGGCGCATTGGAAAAACTATCTGGTGATTACCACCAGAGATCTATGTATGAGGAATGAATCGAGGTGAATAAGGGTGAAGAAGTACCTGTTTAAAATCTGGAATTCTGAGTTTGGAGGAGATAGATATTCAATCACGATTCCATGATGTTGATTCTTAAGCTGCAACAATAACGCTCCGACCTCTACGTAGTTCATCCAGTTGAAACGAGTATATAAAAACTCTCTAAACCATTTAGAAGGGAATGAACATATAAAAACTCTTTAAACTATTTATAGGGTTTTTCCAAAAAAACATTAATGACTGTCAGGTCTCTCATGCCTTTATATAGCCTTTGTAATCCTAATTCAACTCAGATTAGAATTTCAATATATATATTAAATATATAATCCCAATTTAACTTTAATTAGGATTTTAATATATATATATATATTAAATATATATAATCCCAATTCAACTTAATTAGGATTTCAATATATATATATATATATATATATTAAATATACAATCACAATTCAACTTAATTAGGATTTCAATATATATATATATATATATATAATCTCAATTCAACTTTAATTAGGATTTCGATATATATATATATTGATTTAAATCGAATTATATTATTTATATATTAAAAGAGTCATAATTACAATAATTATTTTTCTTTTAATATTTACCCAAAAGTTAAATTATATATCAAATATATATTAATTTAACTAAATCCGTGTACAACAAATTTGTACATATATAGTTCGTTTAATATATGCTCATTTTAACTGTGGGTGTGACCCTGTAGGTTCATGTAACGTTAGTAGTAAATATTAGAACATTTCTAATATTACAAACAATGAGTAACATCTAGCAATATGTCATGGTCACCTAAGTTACAAGAAATCATGATTCGACATAACCTTTTTGTGATTAACTCCATTTATGTATTACATCATTTTGTCCTTTATATCTAGATTGGACACAAGTCATGGAACAATCACACTTGTATAGTCCATCTAATGTTTCTTGATATCTTGAGTAGACTATCATAAACGAATAACTATGATATCTCATATCAACTTATTCGAGCATGGCCATGCATTTCTAGTCTCACCCAATCAAGTGGCCTACGATATTACTCCTATTATGTAGCAGGGACAAATCCTATCTTGATCAACCATATTCCACTACATAGATTGTGACATATCCAATAGCAGTCTTTATAGTGTAGTTAGTTACAATACACGTTTGACCGTATCAAAATATGTCACTCACGATGCTGAAATAATGATGATCTCAAGTATGGGGACATACATGTAGTTATCACTATGAGCAATGTTGTGACTGTCACACAATAATCCAAGAAACATGCTCATAGCAGGTCAGCCAGTATGTCGTTCTCTAACACATACTTATGTATTGATTTTGACATCTCCATGTCAATGACAACACTTTATCATCAATAAACTACATATTAGTCTTAGTGCATTATTGTTGTCCATGCTCACAATAATACTCGACTAAGGACATTTTAGAATAACTATATTATTCTAAGAACTTTATTATAATTCAGTTTATTTATGCACGCATAATTGTAACTAAAAATAATAATGGCAATGCCTTTTTATGAATAAACAAGGTAAAACAAATGTCATTTACAATCATCTTATGAATGGTCTTTGGGCATATTCTAACAATCTCCCACTCAAGATCATGCGTAGGATAATTGCGCTCGTGCACCTTCAACTGTCTAGATGTATAAGCCACAACTTTTCCTTCTTGCATCAATACACAACCCAAGCCTACATATGATGCATCACTATAGACAACAAAACTCCTTGCCCAACTCAGGTTGAATCAAGATTGGAGCTTGCGTCAAAGCCTCTTTCAAATTCTCAAAGCTCGTTGTCTATCATCTGTCCACTCAAAACAAACATTCTTCTGCAACAAATTGGTCAAAAGAGCATCAATCTTTGAAAAACCATTTACAAACCACCAGTAATAACCGACCAACCCAAGAAAACTACGAACCTCCGACACGAATTTAGGTGACTTCTAACCTATCACTACCTCAATCTTGTGTGGGTCAACCCAAATTCCTTCAGCCGACACAACGTGCCCAAGAAAGACAACCTCCCTAAGCCAAAATTCACACTTGCTCAACTTAGCATACAACTGATTGTCCAACAACGCCTGAAGCACAATATGCAAGTGTCTATCATGATCCTCCTCGGTACAAGAGTAAACAAGAATATCATCAATAAACACAACCACGAATTGGTCCAAAAACTCATGGAATACCCGATTCATCATATCCATGGACGTTGCTAGTGTGTTAGTCAAACCAAACGTCATTACCAAAAACTCATAATGCACGTACCTTATACGAAAGGTAGTCTTATGGACATCCACATCCTTCACTTTCAACTAATAATACTAGACCTCAAATCAATCTTAGAAAACACCGAAGCACCCATAAATTGTTTAAACAAATCATTAATCAGCAGAAAATTATTCTTATTCTTAATCGTCAACTTGTTTAGTTGTCGATAATCAATACACATTCGCATTGTGTCATCATTCTTTTTCACAAACAACATCGGCGTACCCCACGACAAAACACTAGGCCTAACAAACCCTCAATCAAGCAACTCCTGAAGTTGCGTCTTTAACTCCTTCAAATCCTTCGATGTCATACGATAAGGAGCAATAGACACTAGAGTTGTATTTGCATACAACTTAATGTCAAACTTAACTTCCCTATCTGGTGGCAAACCCGACAACTCCTCTAGAAAAATACCCAAAAACTCACATACCGTACGAATGTCCTAAACATGCACCACATTTGATATCGTATTCATAACATAGGCTATGAATGCCTGACATCCAGAATCCAACGAACGACTCGCTTCCAAAGCCGAAACATTATTAGACAAGAACTTAGTATTTTCACCCACAACAACCACTTCATAATCATCGACAAGTTTCAAGGGAACTCGGTTGGTTTCAAAATCAACCACAGCTCTATGCTCGGTCAACCAATCTATACCCAGGATTCTATTAAAACCATGAAATGACAACTCCATTAAATCAACCGCAAACACATGACCTTAAACTGTCAAAAGACATCTCCTAAA
This sequence comes from Hibiscus mutabilis, assembly GCA_019671005.1. Classification (NCBI taxonomy): domain Eukaryota; kingdom Viridiplantae; phylum Streptophyta; class Magnoliopsida; order Malvales; family Malvaceae; genus Hibiscus; species Hibiscus mutabilis. Next base: position 23,021,857 of record CM033711.1, read on the forward strand.
CAACCTTCTCGTAGCAGCCGTCTCACCAAAAGAACTAGTTACACACATACCCACATCCAACACATCTATAGGTATATCAAGCAAAAGTTCATGCTTACGCAAGATATATTAATGCGTGGAACCAGAACCAAACAAAGAAAACAACGGCAAAGATTGCAATGTAAATGTACCTGTAATTACGTTAGTGTCATTGCATCCCTCGTGATGTGCATACACCCTAGTAGGACCACCACCCTTAGGTTGAATTACAATGATATGAACCACCATCCTCAGACCCTTGTCCCTTTGCTGAAATTGTCCCCGACCACGACCTCTTTATGGTGCAACTGCAGATGTCCTGGCCTGTCCACTACCCATCAACAAAGGAAAAACATATTTCAAGTGATCGCTCGATCCACAACTCTAATAAGAATTATGTGTTGCTTTAGCCTGGGTACCCTGACCCTGCAACCCTCGCCTAGTACTACCTCCGTCTCGCCTCAACTTAGGGCGATATCTTCTATCACGGTGCATTTTAAACTAACCACCACTGGAACCAGAGTCTGCAACTCTCTTGCCAGAGCTAGAACCTCCTACACGAACTGATAGACCCAGGTTCTACTCAATGTCCTTCGTTCGTGTAACCAACACGTCAAAGCCGGTGTAGTCAGAAGCTAACATATATGTCTTAACATCCTTTACCAATCCATAACAGAATAGATCACAGTGATTACTCTTATCTGGTACCATTTTAGGAGCATACTGACTCAATCGTACAAATTGAACCTTATACTCTGCTACGAACATACTACCATGAACCAAAGCCATGAACTCGCACTTTTTTTCATCCAAGTATCTAACTCCCATATACTACTTCTTAAAGGCAGTTCGAAAGAACTCCCAATCCATATCATCGGGTTTCATGCCCACAGTCACAATAGTCCACCAACTATACGTGTCTCCTTGCAGCAGAGATACAACACATCCCAACTTATGTGCATCGTTACACCCCATTTGTACCAAACTCTGATCAGTACTGGCCAACCACTCCTCGGATGCCTCAGGTGCCAACCCTCTATACTCAACTCCTCCCAAACTACAAAGATGCTCTAATGGCAACCCCGTTTGTCCAGTAACTGGTGTAGGCACATACACCCTAGCAACAACAGCTTGAAAAGCTCCAGTCATCACGTGTATCAAAGGCGCTATATCACCAAACATTGGCCTAGCTGACGTAGGTGGTACTTGCTCCACTCCTACCGGTAGATTAGGCAAATGAGGTGGCAAACCTCTAGAAGGCATAACATCATCATGATTTCCTTGCCCAAAGGCAGCAACAATAGTGCCCGATCTCAACTGTCTCCTTGGTCCCATCGTGCTAAAATATATAAGGCGTGATAATTACACCTAAACAAAAATAGTTAGGCCAGCTTTAAGCGAAGATCCAAGACTTCCATTTCAAATCAAAACATTTTAGACTATAGTAATAAGGCAATGTGTCCCACAAATATCCCCCAACATAGCATATATCAACCAACGGATTTATAAAACCCGAAAAGATTAACTAAATTTAGGTCTATTTTTTTATTTTTATATTATCTAGATGTAACATTATATCCTAAGGTAAACATGCTGGCAGCGGGTGAAAACTCAACAAAATCGAGCTCCGATTAGACATCCAATTACACAAATTTACAATTTAGGGACTAAATTGCAAATTTAGAAAATTAAAAAGATTTAATTAATTTTGAAGTTACCATTCTTCAATTAGTCAGATTACATGCTTACTTGTCAAATTTTAGCTCAAAATGATAATCCAAACTCATACAATTGCATACATAAGATCCAGGGACCAAAATAGAAGAATCTCAAAACATAAAACCTCTATAACTAACATAACGGCTAGCCATACCGATACGGTCCCTATGTGTATCGGTATATGGGCTACACGAAGAAAAACCAAATTCCAGTGGCTAAAGGTTGTACCGATAAACATTCTCGTGTACCGACACGAGGCCACAAAAAACATGTACTCGTACTGATACAGAGCCACGAGTATTGGTACGCCTGGACCTGTAATGTCTAAAATTGTTGGTTTTTCTCTCGAACATGGATTCAAACATGCCTTAACTCAACATAATCACACATACAACTAAACTAAGGATCAAACCATGCTATAAACTCAAGGTAACATGATCAAAACATAACAACATACTTCAATCATGATTCTAGAGGCATGTTTCCTAAAAACCAACCATCCAAAAGTACGAAACATAAATCCACCTCAAACTGATCATAAAAAGCCTTATACAACACCACAAAAACATTATAAATTTTCACTAATAGGGAGTTTAGCCAATAACCCTACCAAACAACAATGAACCCCATTGTCTTTATTACTACTAGTCTAGTTCAAAAACCATACTTTTGAGTTATTCAAGTCCTTGGATTTCCCCTCACTTGCTCACTGCCTTTAACCTTTAATTCTCTTCTTTGATGGACAATAGAGCGTAAGCACACTAGGCTTAGTGAGGAGTGCTCAAAACACAACACCATTAATGCATTTTAAACCGATTTTTAACTCACAATGAAATCATTATTTAAAACAACTTTCAAAACATCATGCCTTTTAAACTATAAACTTAACATTTTCAAAACATGCATATTAAGCCATATGCAACATGTACCATGGATCAACAGTAAAATCCTCATTTGCCTCCCCTCAATTTAAGCTTTCACATGTACAACAATCCATATGCAATGCTTAAAGAGTAAACATGTATAAACCAACATTATACATTATAATCCATCAACATGATACAATAACAATTATATTGGCTTTCAAGTCATAAATCAAGTTCCATTTCACAAAATAATTCATCGGATACACGGATTCAACAAGTGTCCTCTCAACACTTCATGCAATCTCAACCGAAATTCAAGGTATATTCACAACCAGGTACCATCACAATCCAAATCATCAGTTAGATGCATAATCCACTAACGAGAGTTTTCAGTACCATATAACACCTCAACCGTTAACGTACTCGTGGTGGAGTATTCGGTACACATAAACCCCTCAACATCTGAGGCGACATATTTATAGTACACTATCAATCCTATAGCTGGCCAACTAAATTCAATAACATTTTAAATCACATCACTTGTCAATATAATTCATTATTAACCATGCACCTCACTGTTTTTATATGCAATATGCAAAACCATTTTCCAATGTATCAAACCATGCATTACAAGTATTCCACATACTTACATAGATTATTTTCCCAATGCATCCCATCATCAATATATGATCAAAAACCAGTATATAACATATTTAAAACATGCTTAAACAGTAGGTACCATGTAATTCAAAAACAAGTGCATAAAACTAATTTTGCCAAAATGCGACCAAGGGAGAAATCTCATCATACTTAATTTCGAGTTTAAACTAGCGTTTCAAGCTCAATTTAAACTCCTAAAATAACCTTTAAACCATTTCAAAGCTAAAATCTACGTTCTCACTAACCGACTTTTCAAAACCTCGTTCGTCGATTCGAACTACTCCTTCAAAGCTTCCGTAACAGTGTCGCAAGCTTGAGGATCAATCTCCCCTGATTTAGCAACACAAAATTAGAGGATGCAATTCATCAAAATGCATTCCAAGACTCAGCAACATCAATTCACAACAATCCTTCTCAAACTCTAATCGAAACCCCTCCACAACAACCGAAAACAACATCAAACACCTTTCAAACTTAACCTAGCCAAAACCTAAAGGTTTAATCCATAACGTAACTTCAATTAACATCCAAAAACAACCTAACATCTTCCTTATACCTCCAGCATTCATTAAACACCCATAACTCGCCAAAAACACATCACTAGCAACCTAAGAAATTAGAGATTCACCTAGTTTCGGGATTCCAATGTTAAAACCAACTGTCGCGACCATTTTTAAAACTAAGTGTGTGAAAATATCATGATGATTAATTCTTTTTAAAAATTAGGGTTTCTATCCTTTTTAATCCATTTAATTCTGAAAATTAGGGTTTTTACTTTAAATCGAATTTCCTTTTTATTCTTGAAAATCAATTTGGAGTCGCCACTGGTCACTTAGGTAGGCCGGACACCACAAAAACAACCAGAGATTATTTTCTTTTAAAATTTAGGTTTGGGAGTCGGTTACATGTGGGGAAGGATTAGCACCCCCACAAACGCACATTATCGGTACCTTATTAATTTCATGTGGCATTTTAGCATTTCGAATGATAATTTGAATTTAATTAATTCCTTAATCGTTAATTGAATTTTTATTCCAAATGGAGATATCCTTTTGTAAGAAAATATATTTTTAGCGAATATAAGTTTTGAAACATCCAGTTACTTTAGGATACTTCAATTCAGATTCAAAATGTATCTCAACACAAAAGGTTTTTAATGCATGTCCAATTATTTTCTTGTCAATTTTAAGTCCAAACCTAATTAGGGCTCCAATTGATTGAATTAATTAAAGAATATATGAATATTATCAAATTTAGGGGTTTATGTGATAACACCCAAATACTTGGGCATTATCCATATTAAGCCCTAAATCAATAATATTCCTAATTATTTAATGACTCTAACTATTTAAACCTAATCCTAATTTTAATTTTATTAAATTGACTATGTGTGATTTGCAATGTTCTAAGTTTAAATGATATATTAAATATTCAACTAAAATGTCTCCTTGATTAACATCTCATTACAATGAGACATTAATCAACTTAGAACATTAAAGTTTCTACTTAATAATAATTTATTTTTTACAATGATCTCCCTATTTGAATTAATTAATTAATTAATGAACTTAAGCATTAAGACTCTACTTAATTTAACTATGTGATTAAATTCACTTAGAAAATATACTACATGCTTGATATTTAAACATGTTACATACAACAAATAATTAAATTAAAGCAATTGATTAAAACCATTAAATGGATTAAGGGACTAAATTGAAATGAATTACAATGTTAAGAGCTCAAGTCTAATTTATTAAAAGATTGAACCAATTTAAACATGACCCAAACTTCAGCCCAAAAGGTCTATGGCCCAGAAAAATGGTCCAATTATTCGGCCCAGACCAATGCGGGTTAGCTGATCCGACCCGGCGAAAAAACACGAGTCCTTTGACCTGGTCCGTTCAACCCTCGCGGGTCTCCCAAACTCGGCACCAAAACGGTGATGTTTGGGTGGGGCTATAAAAACCCAATTTCAAGCTTTATCCTTCATTCAGCTGAAACTTCTCTCTCTCCTTAGCCCCCTCTCTCTAAACACTCTCAACCCAAACATTCTAAACCCAAAATTTACCCTTACTTTCTAATCAAACCACCATATTCATCACCAAATTCATCATCCGTTCTTCCATTTTTCTTCATTTGATCCTTATAGACACAAAATCCCTTCATTTTTCTTGTTTTCGAAGATCAAAACCCCGAAAACACTATGAACTCAACCCTTATTCTTTATTTTTCCTTCTTTCAATCCATATAAACACCAATACTTCCAAGGTTTTATGTTTCTCAAGATCAAAACCCTATTTTCCACAAGAACATGAGCCATGTTCTTCCTTATTCGTCCATTTGATCCATAGCCACCGTCCTAACCTAATCTCGGACCATTCGCCGGAGGCGACGCCGACCACCACCGGTCATCGTCTTCAGTCATCTTCTCTGATCAACTCCAATACTCTAACTACCGCCTGGTTCGATTTTGGCCACCGTCCGCCGCCGCAAGGCGATTTCTAGCCACCGTCTAAAACCCCAAAATTTCATTTTTTCTACTCCAAGCTCCTAAATCTACTCGATCCGTAAGGATCTCCTTACTTCCCCCTATAAACTACCCGAACAAAATCTGTCTCTATTATTTCGACTCCGTCAAAAACCTAAACTCTCCGATCTCTGGCAATAATCAGATAAGCTTCAAACACTTACTTCGAATCTGATTTTTGCCTTAAATCTAGGATTAATATATTTTAGATCTATTTGATTACTGTTTTTAGCATTTAGGCTTAGATCTAATGTGTTTGTGTGCTTAATCTGTAAGAAATGAAATCGGGAAGAAGAAAAAATGTTACCTCTGGTAACAGACAGCGGCGGTCTAACTTCCTTTTCCGACAAGCTCTTTAGTTTCCAAACGACCTTCCAAATTTCGGTGAGCTTTTCTTTCTCCTCTTCAATAATTGTGCAATTATTACTTTATTAATTGCTTCATAATTATGTTTCTCTCTCTCTCCAGGGAGTATTTATAGTAGCTGATGTCGGTGACATCAACGAGGGCTAAATTCGCGTAAAGAATAAATGGGCGAATCTTGTGCGACATGTGGCATTTTAGTGGGGCAAAAAAGCACATATGTGCTAGTTTGGGCCTCCTTACCTAATGAAACACAAATTTGGGCGGGAAAAACTGTGTATTAGGCTTAAAGTTGTAATTTGGGCTTTTAGGAAATATAAAAGGGTTTTATATATTTTAAATGGACTTTTACTTACGTAATAGACACTTAAATTGTGTATATAGACTTTAAGGGATTTTTGGACTATTATTTAAGGATTATATTTATTATATATCAGCTTTATTTATTTATCTTTTGGTCTTATTTATAGTGAATTATATATATGTATACCCAGGTAAAATTAGTGTATTACACCAACTTATTAACATTATAAGACATCAAAATCATGATGATAACCAATCAAGAACTCAGCAAAACAGATTTGAAGCGAAAATCACTTAATCTCATCAATTAAACATTGATTTACCTAATTTTCATCATTAAAACTCGTTAGAAAACATTAAACAATGATCAAATACTTGGGAATTTCAATAAAGAACCATTCATTAGAATAGAAGAACGAATCTTACCTCTGATTAGTGAATTTCCTCTCAATTGGATGTCGTACTCCTGAAAAACAAAAGAATACAATGAGATTTTGGAAAACAAGATTGAAGAATCCATTAAAAATCGAGAGTTTAAGAAATCAAGATCATTACCTCAAATATTTGATGCAAAAGAAAGTGTTTGGCTGAATATAAGTTGAGAGAAAAGTTTGAGAATAGAAGTTACGTCAAAAGTGTTTTTAGGAAATAACTATCTTTCTTAATTAAATCTCCCTTTTAATTTCCTTAATTAAAACTCATTAAAAATATTCCAAACTAATAGGAAAATCATATTAATAACACTAGGTAAAATAGCTTCTTTAGGATTCTAATATTTGACCCTTTTTCAAAATAGTCACAAAAAATAGTTTTTCATTCTTTACATTTTGGTCACTAGTCAAAATGTCCAATTTTCAAATTCCATTTTCCAAAATTGACTTTACCTAAAATATCCAAATATTAAATAATTTTTTTTAGATATTTTCCCATATTTTTATTACACCAAAAATATTTATTCCTATTTAAATCCCGAATTTGACTCGAATCTCTAATCTTGGTCCACCGGATCGTCTAATCAGCCTAGGAACTCCTAGGCCCAAAACCAGGGTGTTACAGAACCATATGCCACCTTTCTAGGAGTTTAAAGGGTAAATGTACATTACAAAAGAGCGTTTCGGAGGTGACTTGCAACCGGCTAACCATGATCCACTTCGCGAAACTATAGAACCTGAAAATGTATTCAATGAACTATGTTAGGCTTACATAGCCTAGTTAGGTAGTCAACAATAATCCAATTTACAATACAATGCATATCAATAGTATAAAATGTCATGCTTTTCATATTCATACTTTGTATGCAACTAAATAAACATGATAAGATCAATGTATTCCGTATATGCAATAATTAGCAACATGATCAATAATTATATCCCTTGGATCATAGTAACAAATGGATACACGAATTCCACCAACATCGCCAAGTCAATGAATGGTCAATCCTGTCGACATCGCCAAAGACCAGTTACTCGATCATCCCTCCAACATCGCCAATAAGGGCCTTAGCCTAGGGACTGTAGTCCACCCGTACGTGAGCTCAATGAATTCTATTGGCATGAAAATTGTATCCAAGGTCCGATGTATATGTCAATGATGTTTACAATGATCGATACTTACCTCGTTCAATAATGCCAATGTACAATATTCATCACTTACATCAATAATCAATGTTCAATGCCATCAAATCAATGACAATGGAAATGCTATATTGCAATTCGATTATAAATCAATGTATAAGTGAACTCAAGCTTACCAAAATGATGAACAATGCTTTTCACAATAATGGACAATGCAAAGGGATGACACTTAGCCAACCCCATGACGCAACTACACTCACCGATGATCTCAAATCTATTTGGGGCTCTCGGATTACGATCCCTTTGTTAGGGGTCTTGGAAGGAGTTAGTGAATCATCTCCACCAATGGGCTGAGCTATATAACAATACATGGAAAATTCATCAAAAACTATTTCTAGGGATTCAATGGTCATAAACAATATCAATAGCTATTTCCAAATATAAGAACATGGTCAAGCTAAGCTTGAGATCTATAAGAGTTTGTTAGGGTTTCACTAGGTTCAAGATCATAGTTTCCCCATAAAATTACCATAGAAATCAATAAATATTCAATAGGTTTACCTTGTGAAATTGGTAGATGCAATATAGAATCAACAAAATAAAGAAAATCAAAGCTTGATTCAAGCTCCAATAGAGGTGCTTGCTTAGCTTCCTAGGGAAGAAAACGAAAGGAAATAAGATAATGTTTTAGGTTGCTTCTCGGGTAGGAAATGGGGAAAGATAATGATGACTCTCAGTCATATTTTCATACTTTACATTAATTATGACATGATTAAGCCAAGCAAGTAGGTGACCCACCACCTTCAATGGTCAAATCATGGCTTTAGCCATTACATTCTATGCCTCTCTCACTTTTGGCCTTTAGTTTTCATCTCTTACAATTTGGTCACTATATTATGTTCCTCAATTTTCAATATTTGCAAAATAGTCCAATTCCAGTAGCAATGTCTAATTAAATATCGATACATGTGAAATTACCCACATGGTCAATGGTCAATGATCATCTTGACTTGTTGGAATTTAAATTTTCGGTCACCAGAATTTGGTTTTTAACTAGACTGGTTTTTGGGGTGTTGCACTTTATATTTAATATATATATCAATTTATGTATTAGACTAACTAATGATTTCAGATGAAGTACTCTAGTGTTAACAACGGTATACAAGTGTTTTGGGAGAAAAAATAATGAAATTGATGTATTTTTTAATATGAAGGGTGACCCAAATGTAACATTACTCATGATTGAGTGACTCAAATGTAAACTTTAATAATTTGGTGACCTAAATGTAACCTTACCCATAATTAAATGACCAAGTGTAACTTTTAATAATTGATTGACCTAAATTTAACCTTACCCATAATTGAGTGACATCCGTTGTAGTTTACCCTTTTGTTTAACTACAATAACTTGAAGGGTAAACTACACTAGCTACACTAGTGACCACCGAACTATTAGGGTGCCTCTATTTTAAGCACCAAACTATCGAACTCGTCAATCAGACCATCAAACTTATTAAATTGGCCTATTTTGACCACCGTCGTTAAAAAACTAACGAATGAGTGACGTAGCAGTTAACGGAAATTTGTAAAAGTACACGTTTAGTCATTATTTACGTATAATATCAATTTAGTCCTAATTTTAATTTAATTAATTAAAATTAATCATCCAATCGGATAACGACACATGTCATCACTCGATTGGACAATTTATTTTAATTAATATATTTATTTTCCTTCAAGGAAAATTAAAGAGATAAGGAGTGTGCTTGGTGGGGTTTGAACCTGGGACCTCCAAGGTAAAAAAACTCATGCCATTACTATTGCGCCAAACTATTTGTATTGATAAAAACTACACCCTTTTATATATCGTATAGTACAATAATTGTTAGGAAAAAAGAAGTAAAAATAATTGAGAGAGGATTCGAACCTAGGTCACTTGGGATGTGTAAAAATATACAAACCACTAAATTAAGCCAATTTTTTAGTAAAAAATTGAAATATTTTAAATATATTTAAAGTATAGTTAAAGAAAGATTTAAAATGAAAACAAATTTATGGTTTTTATATTTTTAGATTAAATTGAATACTTTTTTCTCACGTTTAGTTTAATAATTTCATATATATAATATTGAAACAATTTTTAATTTAATTAATAATTTTAATTTTTTATTAAATATCTTAATTCATTGATTATATATTAAATTTAATCTAAAAATATAAAAAACAGTTAATATATTTAATAAAAACCAGTTAATATATAATCATTTTAAATCAATATATATATAATTTAAGATATTTAATAAAAAAATTAAAATTATTAATTAGATAAAAATACCGTTTCAATATTATATATATGAAATTATTAAACTAAATGTGAGAAAAAAGTATTTAATTTAATCTAAAAATATAAAAACTGTTTTCATTTTTTAACTTGCTTTAACTATACTTTAAATATATTTAAAATATTTCAATTTTCTACTAAAAAATTGACTTAATTTAGCAGTTTGTATATTTTTACACATCCCAAGTGGCTCAGGTTCGAATCTCCTTTCAATCATTTTTACTTCTTTTCCCTAACAATTACTGTATTATCCGATATATATATAAAAGGGTGTAATTCTTATCAATACAAATAGTTTGGTGTAGTGGTAATGGTATGAGTTTTTTACCTCAGAGGTCCCAGGTTCAAACACACTTTTTATCTCTTTAATTTTCTTTTAACCAGGTGGTGACCATCACCTGGTTGGAAGAAAATAAATATATTAAATAAAATAAATTAAAACTTTAAAATAAATCGTCCAATCGGATGATGACACGTGCCGTCATTCGATTGGATAATTAATTTTAATTAATTAAATTAAAACTAGGATCAAATTGATATTATAGGTAAATAACAAGGACTAAATGTATCATTTTACAAATTTTTATTAATTGCCACGTCACACATCCGTTAATTTTTTAACGATAAATCAAAATAGGTCAATTTAATAAGTTTGGTGGTCTGATTAACGAGTTCGATTGTTCAGTGGTCAAAATAGATATACCCTAATAGTTTGGTGGTCACTGGTATAATTTATCCTAACTTGAGAATTGTAATCGAGACATGTTGAATTTGAACTTCTTACGATCTATGTTAAATTTAACTTAATTACACTTCTAAATTTGAGTGATTTCAGTTAAAATGGCGCGTAATTATGTAATAAGTTTGAATAATTTAATTTATATCTCGAGTCAAGTTCAAGTTATAAAAAATTTGTAAAAATTATTTTGTTCTTAATAATTATAAAAATATTATCTAAATAACATAAATTTGATTAATTTATAAAATTTAAAAAAATAATTTTATAAATAAAAAACTAATATATAAATTAATAAATACATATAACTTTAATAATTAATGAAATTTGATATTCAAAATATAGTTTCATACATAAAAAATTATATATACATCTAAATTTAATAATTATTAATATTATATTAAAAAGATAATTCTACAAATAAAAATTTAATATGTCCATCATCGTATATGCTCAGTAATAATATTAAAAAATTAATTTTTATAATCTAATTCATATTAATAGATACAAAATGTTAATAACTAATAAATTATTCAAATACGTATTAAATATAATCATGTCCTTATATGTTATTTTGCTTATTTAAATAATTAACTATCTATCAGCTATCAGTTAATTTTACCAAATATTTTTATACAATTAACTAATGTAATCCGCTAGTTAAATCAACTAATACTATCAGCTATCAGCTATCCACTAAATGTCAAACGTGGCCTAAATCCATAATGTAAACTTAATACAAGTACTAATCAAAGAATTTAACAAAAACAAATGCTCCGACTACTTTGCCGCCATCATGGTTCATTGATGATAAGTCGATAAAATGGAGGATGTTCCGTGAACGACTTAACCATCTTCCAGTAGTACCGAGTGCACCTGATCCTAATTTTTGAAACCTTAATAAACTATATCGAAACCCTAATTTTGAATCACCAGCGTACTTTCTACTCATAGTGATTCCGAGTTAACTCGCCGGCTCAGGCAAGATGTACGGATCCGAAAGAGCCGGTGACGATGCAGAGAGAACTGCTTTCAGGAAATCAGAGAAGAAGTACAAGCTTTATTACGAAAATAATCCAAAATCCTCCAAAAAGTACATCAATTTTCAGCTTAAATCTTAAATTTTAGTTCAATTTAACGTTAAAAACAATTTTTGGTTGATTTTTTTGTTTGAATTTTTCAGGAAGAAGCAACCTAAACAAGTCGATTTATCAGAGGTTTTGGATTTCAAATTCATTTCAGAGTTATTCAATCAGAAAGGTGAGCTTCCTCCAGGAGTTGTATGTGAATCGTGGAATTGATCGTTTAATTTTTGGCTTGGAAAATCGCCCTGGTATGTATCTTTTTTCCTTTTGAATTCAATTAGTTACGAAACAGAGAGCATTGTTTTTGTAGAATTTGGGAATTTGAATTTCGAAAGTAATTAGCATTCATTCATGATTATTAATGAATTTATTCGATGTCTGTTTGCTAATGAATTTGAGTTTCGTATTGATACTTGTGGATTCGAAATTCATGTTCTTATACCTTTTAAATATTTAATCATATTAAATTTCAACTAATTTATGCGTAATCTATAAATATCTTTCTTACAATTTGTATAGCTAATGAAATTTGAAATCTAAATCTTAAAAAATTCATGTTCTGTAAATAGCATTAATTCTTTTTTGTTGCTCTTAAAATGCAGGGTTCTATTTTATTCCCGGAACCTTGGATGAACAATGTAAATGGATAAGGGAAAGCTTAACGAATTTTCCTCGACCTCCAAACAGAACAAATCATAATGTTATTTATGGGCCTATAAGTAACCTGTTTGCCGCGGCAAAGGAAGTTAAAATTTTTGTCGAGGAGGAAAGGTCTAACAATGTTTTGGATTCTGAATCAAATGGTTCTGTAAGCAATGGGGACCCCCATAGATGGAAGTTTTACGAGGAAGACATCGCACGATCAAGGGGAAAGACTTGCAAATTGGTCCCTGCTTCTGTTTTGCTTCGAAAGCTACGGTGGAGTACCCTCGGCCTTCAATTTAACTGGTCCAATGTAGGTATTCGCTCATTTAGTCTTTCATCTTCTTGTATCTTTTGTTGGTGAGATGTTTACTGTCTATTTAGAGGCTAGAGCACATGGTGCTGATCGAATAGCTACTGGGCATAATTTTAGGGTTCTTCAATTTTATCTCGTTGGTTGATTTAAGTTTTGTTCTAGGATTCAAATTCTGAAACATAAGAGTCGTTCTCAACTACTGTTATCGAAACTTATATCGATGGTGTTGATCATGCTCCTTATGCATGACGATATTTGTTATAGAAACTTGTATCATGTAAAATTGTACATTCGTGAATGCATTATAAGTTATTATTCAAGTAGAACGATGTGTTGATCATACTCCCTACTTAATGATAAGCCTGTAATTACTCCTTTTCTTTTAAAAAAATAAAGGAGATTGTTTATGTTGAGATAATTTCTAAATTGAATATATTTATGGTGAAGCGGAACTATGATGTGTCTTTGCCTCATAAAAAAATACCCAACGCACTTTGTCAGCTTGCTAAAAGAATGGCCGCGCCTGCAATACCTGTTGGAGAAGAGTTCCTACCGGAGGCTGCAATTGTCAACTATTTTGGGTCAGGTATTCTTTGAAGACAATGGTTGGCTGCATTGCTGATAAATTCTCAATTTTCAGTAAATGATACTCTTTGTTATGCACCCTCACACACACACGCATATGTTTCATTAGATTTTGAAGTTACTTTTCTATTTTAAATTTTTGACGCTGAGATATGAATTGAGAGGACTTAAAATTTTATTTACATGATTAGGATTTCAGACTATTATTGGGTGTAATTATTCTGGATTATTTGTTCTACATCATCAGGTCACCCGTTGCACAAAGTCCTGCCTCATGTACTTTTTAAATGATCTTTTATCTTTCCAGGTGATACACTTGGTGGTCACCTTGATGATATGGAAGCATATTGGAGTAAGCCTATTGTAAGCATGAGGTAATTTACTATTTCCTTGTTACTTAATCCCTTGAAACTAGAAAGACGAAAGCAACCATACTCTTAGTTTTGACTTCCGACTGTATTTTCTTTCTCAGTTTCGGATGCAAAGCTATTTTCTGTAGGATATTGGATGTAAATTAAATGTTGTAATCTTATCTCATCTAATAGTTTGAATTTAAAAGTCTAAATCTAAATAAACTCTATCTAATTAAAGGATAAGAGTTATATCTCTTAGGTAAACTACTCTACGTTAACTACTTGTAAAGCCTATAAAAGGAGTACTCTTGTACAATATTTTTGAAATAAGATTTAACAGAGAAACACTCTAAAATGTTCTCTGATTCTAACATGGTATCAGTTTAGGTCGATCATTTCTTCCAAATTTCAATTTTTTTCCTCTCTTCTCTCGACCTTTTTTCTCTATTTAGAAAACATGGCTACAGCAGAACCTGCTGCTTCTACAATTAGCTCTCCAGTAAGCTCTCGTCCATCTGATTTTACCTTTTCAAATGCGTCTCTTTCTCTCATTTCGTCTCAATCAGCGAGACCAGCAGAGTGGAAATCCCAACGGGTCAAAGCCCCGAGAGAAGCACATGTTACTGCGCATGACAATTCTTCCAGCAATTTCAGTAAGCAACAGATTGTGGAGCTCCAACATATGTTTGGTCAAATATTCTCCAAATCAGATTCTATTGCATTTCCTGCTACAGAAGGTAGAATTTCTTGTTTGGCCACAGTCAATCCCTGGAGTTGGATAGTGGATTCTGGTGCTTCTGACCATATGACAGGCAATCGTGACCTTTTTCATGAGTACAAGCCACATTCATTTGCATCATCTATCAAAGTTGCCGATGGATCTCTCTCCATTGTATCAGGAAGTGGTTCTATTAAATTAAATGATCATCTAGTACTGTATGATGTTCTTTATGTACCAAAAATGGTCTGCAATCTTCTGTCTGTTAGCAAAATTGTTAAAGATGAGAATTGTGATGTTAACTTTGGGTTGTTTGGTTGTATTTTTCAGGCACAAGACTCGAGAACGATGATTGGCAATGCTAGGCGATACAATGGACTTTACATTCTTGATGGCCTATCCTTTCGAAACAAAACTATTCCTAATTGTCCTACGTCTACAGTTTTTTCCTCTTCCCTTCTTTCTAATGATGTCATGCTATGGCATTTTCGATTAGGACACCCGAATTTCTACTATCTTCCGAAATTGTTTCCTAAGTTGTTCTTGAATAAACATCCCTCGTCATTCACCTGTGATGCATGTCAACTTGCCAAACATACAAGACAATCATATATTCCCACTAAATTTAAACCTACCTCTCCTTTCTCTATCATACACAGCGACATTTGGGGTCCTTCTAAAGTTAAAAATGTATTTGAGGCTTGCTGGTTTGTGTCCTTTATTGATGATCACTCTCGGGTTACTTGGACCAATCTCATGTAAGAAAAATCGGAGGTTGAAACGATATTTAAAACGTTTTATCACATGATCGAAAACCAATTTGAACGCAAAATAAAGATAGTTCAAAGTGATAATGGGAGTATCTTACTAAATCCATTGGTTCCTTTTTTCGAGAGAAATGTATCTTTCACCTTACTTCTTGTGTCAACACTCCTCAGTAAAATGGGGTTGCTGAAAGAAAAAACAGACATCTACTTGAGGTAACTCAGTCTCTTCTGCTTTCTGCTAATGCTCCTCAGTATCTTTGGGGGGAAGCACTTCTTACTCCTACTTTCCTAATTAATAGGATGCCTAGTAAAACTATGGGCTTCAAAACTCCTTTTGACACCCTTTTATATCTTTTTCCACATTTCAAACCATGGTCATCTGCTATTCCTTTTCGAGTATTTGGTTGCACAGCTTTTGTTCATGTACATAGCAACAATAGGAGTAAGCTTGATCCTAGGTCCTTGCGGTGTGTGTTTATAGGATACTCATCAAGTTAGAAGGGCTATAAATGTTACTCACCTATTACCAAGAAAACCTATGTTTCATTTGATGTTACTTTCTTTGAAAATCAACCTTATTTTGTAGGGACTAAGATTCAGGGGGAGAGATGCGAGGAATCTTAGCCTATTATTCCTACTCATATTCTTCCTTTGTTGTCTCCTTTTCCGACCCTTGAACAAACACAGGACGGAACAACCTAGCAACTCTGATGATCCTACAACTTCTCCAGAGCCTACATTTCCTAGCTCTCCTAGTGTTCTAGTAGAAAGATCTTCCCCAGAGCCTACATCTCCCATCTCTTCTAATGTTCCAGTAGGAAGACTTCTCCAGAACCTAGATCTCCCAGGCCTCACACTACTCAAACCTCACAATTTCTAGTCAAACAGCTTACTTCCTATACCAGAAGAAAGAAAATTGTCACAGAACCCATTGATCAGCCTAGTACTTGCCAAGAACTGATCTTAAGTCCTGCTGCCATAGAGGAAAGGGTAAGCAATGATGTCTCAAAAAGTCCAGTTCATGAGAATTTAGATGATTTTGCAATCAGAAAAGGGGTAAGAAAATGCACTAATCATCCTATTGATAGATTTGTTGCTTATGGAAAACTATTGTCTAGTTTCAAGGCTTTTACAACTAATATTAATAGTGTAAGGATCCCTAGAACAGTGGAAGAGGCGTTTGAAAATCCTGATTGGAGGAAAGCTGTTGAAGAAGAGGTCAAAGCCCTACAACAAAATAACACATAGAGTTTAACTAAACTGCCAGAAGGAAAAAAGGTGGTCGGATGCAAGTGGGTTTTCACAGTAAAGTATCATTCTGATGGAAGCATCGAGAGGTTCAAGGCAAGGTTAGTGGCAAATGGATTTACCCAGTCATATGAAGTAGACTATCAGTAGACTTTTGCACCTATGGCAAAACTGAATACAATAAGGGTGCTGCTCTCATTAGCAGTTAATAAAGATTGGAAGTTGCACCAACTAGACATCAAGAATGTTTTTTTGAATGGAAAGCTTGAAGAAGAAGTATATATGCAGATTCCACCAGGCTTAGAGGATAACTCAACGAAACAAAAAGTGTGCAAACTAAATAGATCCTTGTATGGGCTGAAGCAATCACCAAGGGCCTGGTTTGATAGATTCGCGAAGGCCATGGTGAAGAACGGGTTCAAGCAAACACTTGCAGATCGTACCTTGTTTAAGAAGGTAGCTTCAGATGGTAAAAAAACTCTCCTTATTGTTTACGTTGATGATATGATCATTACAGGAGATGACACAAAGGAAATTGAGAAACTAAAGACTTTTTTGGCAACAGAGTTTGAGACTAAAGACTTGGGAAGTCTTAGGTACTTTCTCGGAATTGAGGTGGCTAGATCAAATGAGGGAATAGTCATAAATCAGAGAAAGTACATCTTGGACATGCTCTCGGAAACTGGAATACGTGGATGTAAACCAGCAGACACTCCAATGGATGCAGGCTTGAAGTTTGGAAAAAATGGCACGAGTACTCCCGTGAACAAAGAATCCTACTAAAGGCTGGTTGGGAAACTGATTTATTTATCACTCACTAGACTTGATATAGCATAATCAGCCAGCACATGAGCGATCCTAGAGAAGAACATATGGAGGCAGCCAATAGAGTCCTGCGATACTTAAAGTTTACACCAGGATTTGGACTTATTTTTAGGAAAAATCAAGACAGATCTGTGAAGATTTACACAAATTTTAGCTGGGCAAGGGAGTTAACAGATAGAAAATCTGTGAGTGGTTATTGTTCGTTTGTGTGGGGAAACTTAGTCACATGGAGGAGTAAAAAGCAAACTGTGGTGTCTCGAAGTAGTGCAGCCCTTGGAATTTGTGAAGGCATGTGGCTCAAAAAACTTCTCACAGAGTTGGAGTTGGATGAAAAATAGGAATTTGAGGTACTGAGTGATAGCCAATCAGCAATGTGTATTGCTAAGAATCCAGTACAACATGACCGGACTAAACATATCGAAATTGACAGACATTTTATTTATGAGAAGGTAAACAGTGGTGTCGTAAAGTTGCACTATGTTCCTACAAAGAGTCAACTGGCGGATATCTTTACAAAGGCACTTCTGAGAGTGACCTTTGACGAGTTCTCATCCAAACTGGGAGTATACAATATATACACACCAGTTTGAAGGGGAGTGTAGGATATTGGATGTAAATTAAATGTTGTAATCTTATCTTATCTCATCTAATAGTTTGAATTTAAAAGTCTAAATATAGATAAACTCTATCTCATTAAAGGATAAGAGTTATATCTCTTAGGTAGACTACTCTAGGTTAACTACTTGTAAAGCCTATAAAAGGAGTACTCTTGTACAACATTTTTGAAATAAGATTTAACAGAGAAACACTCTAAAGTGTTCTCCGATTCTAACATTTTCCTTCTTGGAGGAAAGTCCAGAGAGGATGAACCATTAGCGATGTTTTGCCGAAGTGGTGATGTAGTACTCATGGCCAGAAAAGCAAGGGAATGCTTTCATGGTGAGATTTCACTTCTCAGTGGCTTTCTTTTCTTTGTTATGGTTTTGAAATTTTCCGGACTTGAACACGATTATAACAGTCTATCAATAAATAGTGATCCGGATGCTGCAGTCAAAATTGTTTTAGAAATCCTTGATGGAAAATAAGCTACATATACATATCAAAAAAAAATATCAGTCGAACCCGGGGCATAGTCTAGTTGGTTCATATAATCACCCTCATGAGTGGCATCTAGCAAGTACAGGTTTCAAATTCCAGTATCTGCCATCATTTTTTTGTTACCAAAAAGGAAAGAAACATCTATAACTTGTATGCGTAAATAGTTTTTCTTTTATCACAATCGTCGTATTCGATTTCTTTTATTGCAAATTGTTTTCTTTTCTAGCATCTTATATAACCAAACCACTCTTAATTCTTGTAGGTGTGCCTCGCATATTCACAGACGAAGAAAACAGTGAAATAACTCATCTTGAATCCGAGTTCTCGGATGAAGATGACTGTTGTTTCCTAGATTATATAAGAACTTCAAGAATCAACATCAACATCAGGCAAGTCTTCTAATTTTATTATCAGCCGAAAAACAAAGGAAAAATGGTCATTTGATTATGCATTTTTACTCGATTAGTTCAATTTAGTGTTTCAACTAACAAGTCTACAATATCTATGGCTTTTTCAATCCATGCTTAAGCTGCTTGGATGATGATTAATGTAGAAATGTACTCATCAACAATTTTGTAGGAGAAAGAGTCGAGCGGATTATTTTGTAATTCGTGTTTATGTTACTCGTGCACGAGTGTGAGCGTAGCATACGAATTTGTGTTTGATATGGGTGTATGCTTAATTCTTTCGAAGTTTTTGCCAAATGCTTCATATAGAAAATGTGTCGGACGTGATCATGATACGGAGCCACGGGGAGTCACATGACACTACAATTTTTTTTTATCGACACTACTTAAAAGAATATTAATAAATTTTCTGACTCCGCCCATAATATACAAATTGCTACCATTGCCAAAACTCTTCTTCCTAATCTTATACGCAACAAAAGCCTTCCAAATTCTTAAACGATTCTTTCGCTAATGCATTGCTTGTACGCAAAGTGCAACTTTATACTATTAACTTCTAAGGTCCCCAAACCAACAAATCTATATTTTCCAATTAAAATTACTTTTGTTTTGAAAATTAATTAATTAATTGATTGATCATGTTGTTCTAATAACCCCAATATTTCTAATTTAGTTGGAAAATAAATAAGTAATATATATTCATATGACTACAATAAAAAATGGTACAATGCACAAAAAGATTATAAATACAATCAAAACATCCATAAATTTATGTTTATAATCGATCATTATTAAGTAAGAACAAACAAACTGATAATTATAAATTTATGTTCATCATCGATCATTATTAAGTACGAACAAACAAACTGAAAATTATAAATATGTGTTTAAATTATAATAAATTTGATTTTTTTATAATCATTGATATTCAATTCATTGACTAGTTAATTCAGATAAAATATTACAGAGACTTATTATGGAACGATCTTTCTACCTAAGTCTCAATCTTATTTTTTCATTTGTAATGTCAAGATTTTAATCTTATTTACTAGATCTAATACCTCGTCCTAGGGATTTAAATAGCGGTATGCTATTGCTATAGCAGCCGTCATATAACGATTTTGATACTGTTTGAAATCGTGATATTCTCAATCGTTATGTCCGCAATACTTGCAATGATCGTAATAGCATCTGTTTTGTCTGCAGCCGCGACAAACGTAGTACAACGGAAAACACGGTGCAATCGTAATTTAAATCTCTACCTTATCCTACTAGACCAACCAATTGCGAAAGAGAAGATCTAAATATAATTGTATAATCGTTTTGTATCATATTTTATGAAAAATTTTAATATACTGGTGAGATTAATAAAATGCACACATGATATTCAATTTTATAAATTTTATATGATATTTTTATAGCATAATCGTATCGGATAATATAAGATAATTATCGTTACATCAGCTACAATCCAAACCCCTAAAAGTCCAAAACACCATATGCACCACCAAAAACTCAGAGGCTTAACGTGTTCAATTCGAAGGCCACTTTTATTTTATTTTTTTTATTAAAATCCACAGCCATTTATTTCAAATTTTCACAAGAAAAAATCTCTAGTATTTTTCCCATCTATTTCTCCATTTTATATTTTGTTCGGCTGCTATTACTTCCTTTCTTCTTCCTCTCACTGCCTCCATAACCCGTTGAATTGAAAAAAAAATCTTCTCTGGCGACATGTTTCCGGCCGTTTTGACTCAGGTGGCCACCGGATTAAGCGTCTTGGCCGGCGCCGTCTTAGTCAAATCCGTCATGGATCAGAAACCCATGGCCGGCCCGTTTCAGAGATGCCCGACTTGCAACGGCACGGGTCGCATCGCGTGCATTTGTTCTCGTTGGTCCGATGGAGATGTCGGCTGTCGGACTTGCGCAGGTTCGGGTCGTATGGCATGCAGCAGCTGCGGTGGGTCCGGTACCGGTCGACCCCTTCCGGTCCAGATTTCCGTTCGTCAACCGACGAACCGTATCTTCTAAGTTATCGGGTATTGACTCTTGCCCATAAACTTATATTTTATAGTTCTTTTTTAGGAAATTTATTAATGTAATATAATAGTGGGAAACAAACAAAGAGTCGGATGAGTTTTAATCCATACAACGAATTGTGCTGTGAGTTTATGTTATGAATTTGAAGAATTCTGTTGTAAAAGATTAACAATTCTGGGGTTGGAATTTCCATGAATATATGAATTTTGTTTTTCCATGTTGATGGAATTGGTGAATCTTGTTGAATATAGTGTAGAAAAGTTGCAGTTTAGTATTGTGGATTTGAATGAATTTGATGCTCAATGCTGAGATTAAATGAAGAACTGAAGAAAATGGTTGGAAAAGAATGAAGAGTGTTGAATTGAGTTGAAAACATTTGTTTGGGGGCCTGGATTATTTTCTAGGGAAAATGTCAGAAAATTTTAACAGGCTAGACTTTGCTCTAATTCTTGGATTCTAGGTGTTTCTTGAAGTATATTACACTTGTATCCAACACAGATAGATCTATCGATTTGGATTTTAACTTGAAAACATAACCCACAGTTAGAAGTTAGAACTCAAGTCAACTACTTCTAGAGCAGATGATTAAAATTTTCAGTTATACTCTTCCTTTCTTTCAAGTTGTGGGTTTAAGACTCAATAATAGTAAAAAAGTTTCTATCCCTCCCTTAAATAAAAATTGTTTAAAAAAGAAATTAGAATTCAAACATAGACAATTTGTCTATAACTCAAACTGAAATGATTCGAATTAGTAACTTGAAATGATTCAAATATAATGTTTTTGGAATATGAAATTATTCGAACCCGTTGTAAGCTAACCCAACAAACTTGAGTTTCAAACTTTTAAATAAGAGGAAATTGCGCTTAAATGCATTCGAACTCACAATCTTCTAAAAGTTATAACAACAACAATATCAACTAAACTAATGCATAATTAAATAATTTTATATTTACTTATTATTATATATAAACAATCATATTTACGAGATATGAAAATAATATTATTAAATGTATAAATAATGAGAATTAGTTTTTTTTAAAAAATTAGAACTAAATTGATTGAATTTGTAAATATAAAAAAATTAATTTACAATTATATAATTTCTTAAATATTATATCACTCTTTTAATTACAGTCAACGATTTAATGACCACTTTGTAATAAAAAATAAAATCTAGTAATTATTTCATAATATTTAAAATTTTAAAGATCATAATAAATATTTTATAATAAATTAGTTGACCTGTTGTAAATTTTAGGCTTACTAAAGCATTCCATCTTTTTATTTAAGACTTTAGGCGTCCTAGTAGGCCCGTAAAACTCACTAGGATAAGCGGTATTATTGAACCAGACAAAGCAACAAATAATGAAACTAAAAACAGATAAAGCACCTAAATCATAAGACAAATAAGCCTCTCCCAACCATACAAGTACACAGCGAGCTCATGCAAAAGGTTTGGTTAAGATATACCAGATTCCACTAAATACACAAATAAAACCTAGCCATACGTGTCCTCTAATTATATCTTCCAAATCGTCCATACTAACGATTCATTCTTCGCTCTCAAAGGATAAATTGTTTTTCGAATCAAATAGATGCTTAGAGTTCTTATTTTGGTCTAAATAAGTGTTTGATTTTTTTAGCCAAACTAAATGCCTAAAGTTTTAATTTTTGTCCAAATAGGTGCCTGGTTCTTTTGTGAATTTGAGTGTTTTTGATCGTATGTCAATTAATGATTGTGTGTTAATTTTTTTAAGTTAGACACCTATTTCGATAAATATAAATACGTATAAATATCTATTTTATCTAAAAAATAATTTAGTCACGTAAATAAATATAAATAAGATACTTTGAACTTATTTTATATTTAAACCTAAATTTTATCCTAATTTTTAATTTGGTCAGATTTGACAACCTTATTTACTCCAATAAAATGCACAGACTTTTCAGGAGAAATTAAACAAATTATATTCATATTCATAAGCAAAGAGTTTGAACAAACACCCAATTTTACAATGGCGAACTTGGCATTGCCTATACCAACACAACAACAAAACCCACAAAATTACTTAGTTTTCTAGTTTCCAAATAAGAAAAGAAGAACTACTAATCTGAATCAGAACTAGAATCTGATTTATGATCATCCAAATGTTCTTTCTCCTTCGATTCGGCTAGCTTAATTTGCTTACTAAACTCATCGACCGGTATCAACGGTAGATACCCGAACAAAGGATACCCTTTCCCACTCATGTAATTGACGAAACTGTTGTACTTACTGGACAAATTAGCCGCCGTCGGAAGAACCTTCTCGGCCATCGAGCAGAAAGCAGAGTTATGATTCAGTTTAACCCACACCTTGGTTGAGCATACCACGACGAGCTGCTTGTACTCACCCGTGGCATAGTGCAACGCTCCCCGCGGTCCCTTGGTTCGAGCCTCGTGGACTAGTTCCCGAGCATGTTGTGCTGTCTTGTGAACCAAATCTTGGGCTTGGTAAATCACTTGCTTCACTTTTGCTGGAACATGATCATCAAATTTGTGTGAAGCCTCATCTACCTGCAAATGTTTAACTAATCTCGTTTTAGAGATAGGATCAAAGGGGTTCACATTCCTGTTTACACCTCCCGAATTCAGTCTTAGCTGAGACTACTAAGAGTAGAATCGAGCCAAACTGAAGTTCTAGAATTCAAATTTGACTCTGAAGTTTGAAATTCGTATCAAGCTCGATCGAATTTCATTTTCGAATCATGTGAAGCCTCTTCTACCAGCAGTTGTTTTTATAATATCGTTTTGGTTCACGTTTCCTTTTAAAGCTTTGAAGTTCAGTTTCAGCTAAGGTTTACTACTAAGCTTAATCGAGCCAAGTTGAACTGAAGTTCTAAGAAGCTTGAATTCAGCTCAAAATTCGCATCTCAAAGATCGAAACTCTATTCAAACTTGATTGAATTTTATTTACAAAGCTTGAACCAGATTCAAACCTCATTCGGCTACACCGGAGTCGTTTACTTATTAAAGATAGACTCGGATTTCGTACTTAACCTCAAACTCAGTTATTCGAGCTCGAACCTAAGATATGAAAATTTCAATACTAGCTAAGAAATATATAGTACTAAAATAAAGAGAGCGTGATTAAGCTTATGAACTATTCAAGTCGAACCTTAAAATACTAACCTGCTCAAGTTCGAACTTAACATTGACAGATTCGAATTTGAAATTTTTAACAAAGAATAACTTTGAGTACACATATGTCTCATTTAATCCCTTAATTTTACCTATAAAATCTAGCAACTAAATTATCTCCCCCCCCCAAAAAAAAAAAGATCTAGCTACTAAATTCATTCATTCTATTCATTCAATTACTTAGTGAAATTAAATAAGAGAAAAAAAAGTGAATTCCAGAAACATTCTAGATCCAAAACAAGGAATTATAGAAGAACCGAATTACCTTCTTATCAAGAAAGGCAAGAAGATGATCAGGAACATCCTTCAATCTCCCGTAGACAGGACTAACGACGGTCGTAACGGCGTCCTCGACGGTTCCGACGGTGGATCTCAACGGACCGGAGTTCTGTTTGGCGTACTCGTAAAGGTAAGAAACGTAAACCAGGGTGCGGATCGCAGCCAATCTCACGAATCCTAGGTGCTTCAGGTACTTGTTCTCAAACTCTACCTCCTAAAAAGTAAAATATTTAAAAAAAAATCGAAAAAATAATCTTAACGATTCCAATCATATAAAATAAGATCAAAACAAGAAAAAATGGAAATACCTTCGTCTCCATGCTCGCCATCTTCTTTAGCTAAGATTCTTGCTAGTATCTTCTCTCTTTAAAAAAAAAATGAAATTTGCATTAATTTATAGAGTTTAATGTGATTGCAGTTGATAAGATCCAACGACCGATATTGGATTTAAGGATGATGGGGGAATCTTGAGGGTGAGTTGGGGCCTTTTACAACAAGCAAGTAGAGGATTCCCGATGGACACGTGGTAAGTTGGAGAATATAAAATGAAATAAATATTTTTTTTTGAAAAAAAATACCCATACAATTTCACACAACAATCATAAATAATACGAATAACAATAATCAAAATCAAAATCAGTACAAAATATAATTATATTAAAAATTAAAATATAGTATTAAATAAAGGTAAGCAGTTTGATGTTACTTAAATATGTCTCGAGTTTGGGGTTTTGTATATGTGAAAAATTTCTATTTAGAGACTTATTTACCAAAATTAGGTATACAATTCAAGTCGGTCTAAATTAATCAGGGCAAAATTAAAAGAACAATTTAAAAAATAAAAAAAAAATCACACACAACCATTATATAAAGAAATTATTTTTATCAACCCTTTCACCATTTCATTTATGATTTCTTTCTATCTAATTAAATGAATACTCGTCATCTCTTTTGTCCATATCATTTATATATATATATATATTAAGATTTTATTTTTGCCAAATCATATTATTAATAATAATACATATCAAAATTAAAAAAAAGTTGGGGGTTTATTTTTAGGATCTTTCTAAGTTTAGAAGGGTGGCTTCTTTCACTAAAAAAATTAATTTCAATTTTGATCATGTGTAAATTTATTTAAAGGTTTGTATTGATTTTAAATCTCTTTGCAATGATGGATTTCGAATTTAATGGTGACACGATAATCATAAAATGGTAGGAAAATGGATATTTGAAGATTAGGGAATAGAGGACGAAAAAAAAATAAGACGATGATTTGAAATTTTTAATTTATAAAAGAATAATTTATGAAAAAATAGGTGATGTGAGTTTATTTAATTGGATTAAGATCATAGGCGATGTGACAAAAACGATTTATGAAATAATTTTTTTTATTATACATGATAAGATTTAATCCTTACACTCGAACTAAAACCCCAAATTTACTAACATGATTAATACCTCATTTACAAAAATGGAATAAATCATTAACTTAACGTATTATAGTTGTTTTATTTATTTTAAAATTTAATATAATTTTAAACATGGATGAAGTTGGAATCAAATATTGAAAAAGGGTAAATTATCTAAGCTTAAATAATAAGGATTCATTATGTATTTAATTTAAAATTAGAAGGGACAAAAACTTAATTTAAGTTTAAACTGATAAAGATTTAAAATATAAATAAAACTAAAATTAGGGTTTAAATAAATAAATATCCTTATATATTTTTAATAAAAAAATTAAGAGAAAATTGCCCCTGAACTATTATTTAACTTAATTTCTATACCTCCGTCTCTTTTTTTGACCAGATAAAAAAAAATTCATTAAGAATAAATAGGCCATGCATCCGACTGGGCGAAACAACCCAGAGAAACAATGGCCAAACCGAGACCTAAGAAAGAAACGAGCAAACATGACCCGAAAAACAAACAAACAACCCTAACTCTAACATAATCGTAGAGCTAAAGGGAGGCGAAAATCATCACTGGGAGAGAAACGACGTCTAGCTCTGAACCAAAAAGTGAAACCGTGGCAGTTGGGTTGTTCGACGGGTGTTCCAAAGGACCTGGCTGACGACATCGACTGTAAAAAGGCCATAAAGGTCGAAGAACCAAGTCTCACACCCATCTCGACAAATTTGCTACCGAAGTGGCTGCATACACCGAGAGGAAAGCTTTTGAGGAAGCAAATCCAGTAGAGCGCCACTGTCGACATCAAAGAGGGAAAAGGTGGAGCTTCTATTTACGTTCAAAGAAAGCCATATATCTTGCAGAAACAAAGGGCAAGTCGCGAAACAAAATCAAAACGAGAGAAAAAAAGAGACTGAAAAAAAGGAGGCCATAGAGTACACTCCACCCAAACCTTCACGGCTCATGTCACCATAAATGGTCCATCTTCCTCCTCAACAGAGCGAGCTCGGCCTTGAACCATGGTCATCGGAAACTAAAAATTTCATCGAACGATCAGAATAGACAACAAAACAAAACACGCAAAATAAAGACAGAGAAGAGAGACAACAAAAAAAGCGAAAAAAGAGATAAAGAAGAAAAGAGGCCAGCCGTCGTTGGTCGAAAAAATTACTGACTTCGAAAACGAGCCTAAGCAAAATTAGGGTTTAATCTTAGAGAGAAGGCAAAGCTTAAATTATTTCTATACTTCCGTCTCTACTTTTAGAAAAGATTAAATAATGATTTTTGTAGCTCTATTATGCTTGAATTTGTTATTTAATTTGTTGTTTTTTTAACTCACTTTAATAATTAATAGTATACTTTTTTAATATTATTTTTTTAATTTATGATGTGAACATGGATTAGTTTACCTTAAAATGATTTGTTTTAAGAAAAATTCACTTCGTGGATGAAGGTGAAAAATGTAATTTACTGTTTTTTCTCCCTTTTAAAAAATCAATCAATGGAACGAATTACTTTACATATAACATCATAATATACCCCACGGCCCACTCCCACCATCCATCATCTCAAGTGAAATCAATAAATGCATCTATTTACTTTTTATTTATAGGCTTAAGGAGTTAATCTCTATAAAATTTTAAGAATAAAAATAAATTTACAATATAAAATATATAAAAAATTTAAATTTTTAATTATATATAAATTTTAAAATTTTAATGGGGGCAATTGCACCTCAACCCTTTCGGTCCATCATTGTATGAAAGTTTTTTTTTTGTTAACTTTCACTCCTAAATTAATTTTCAGTTAACTTATCCACTTTCACTCTATTCATTTTTCATTTAAATTGATGATGTGACATTCAAATGCAAGACTACATGGCAATAATATAGAAAAATAAATAATTAAAAAATGAAAAAAATAAAAAGTTTTAATGAATATAATATTAAAAAATAGTATGAATTTTTAATGTATATATATATTAGAGATCTTTTATTTCTTTTTACAAAATTTACCAAGTGACACTTTTTAAAATTGTCATGTAACTTTATATAAGTGTGTTATGATAACGGTTAACTGTTGGAGGTGCAATGATAATATTAGAGGATAATTATTAACAAAAAAAATATTTCAAGTACCTAAAGTGATTTATAAAATATCTGTGAGATAAAGCATAAAGAACGTGAGAGATCATAGTTCAATTTAAAAACCTTTATTTGCTAATTTTTTATGGCAGATTTTCATCAGCAGTGCCAGTATTCCTCTCTCTATGAAGTTTAATGACAGAATACATAATGGCTATGGAGAAAAAGAAGAAATTAGAGAGGGGAAAGGGGCTAATAGAGGTAAGTTTTAAAAGTATTAAACTATATCATTTTCATTAAAAAAAAATGAAAACTAACAGGAGTGACCAAAATGAAAGCGAAACAAAAGTTAGGTGACCCCAATAAAATTTTTAAAAGTTGGTGACCAAAATAAAAGAGCTTTAAAAGTTCTGTGACTATTTGTGTACTTTACCCTTAAAAAATAAGGTTTTCACATATTAGAACTTAAATGTAAAATAAGTAAGCACATTTGGTCGGTTGGACAATCTGCTCATCTTTGTTCCCTCATTTCCCTTAGGTCATGGGTTCTAGACCCACTACGAGCAGTCCCCCTTCCCTATAGGTAGGACTAGGATTAGAATTAGTATTTGTCAAAAAAACTTAAATGTAAAATAAATATAAGAGGAAATTCACACGCAACCATTATATAAAGAAATTATTTTATGAACCTTTTCACCACCTCATCTATGGTCTCACTCTATCTAATTAAATGAATACACGTTGTTGGGAGGCTCAATTGATCAACCAAGTAGCAAAGAAGGGGGTGAATTAGTTTTTGAGTGATAGTGGTGGAAGCAGTGAAAAATTAGAATGAACACGAGGATTTATAGTGGTTCGAGCTTCTAACCAAGCTTTACATCTACTACCTTAGCTTCCCACTAAGGATTTTCCCAAATTCACTATTGAATTTCTTCCCCTTTTCTAGGCTAAGGAAGAAACCTTTACACACTCAAAGTTTTCTATCCCAAAGCTTGAGCAAACCCTCTTTTACAAAGAGAAAAACAAAGCAAACTAGGAAACCTCTCAAAGGTTGATATGTTTGCAATTTTAAGCACACTCACCCAAAACCTAACACTTGAGCATGTATAACAATTAAGCTCACAAGTGTGTTCTACAAATAAAATTTACAAATTAAAGCACTAGAACAATTTGTCTATCATTAATTGTTGGTAGTTGGTTTCTTGTTCTTCCATGGATGCTTGAAGGTCCCTTTTAAGTCCTTTAATGAGTTCTTGACCGTTACTAGCCGTTGGGGACTCTAATTCCAGCAATAAATGTATTCTGGTGTAGGGCGTATCGGTACACGAGCTTCAAGTATCGATACCTGCCTTAAAATAGAAAGAGCCATTGGGCAATTTTACACTGGTATCGATACACGATACATGCATATCGGTACGGATACCGGTTTTGGCTACTAGAAAATGGAGTTTACGTAAAACAAAGGGGCGTATCGATACGGGTAAAACGAGTATCGGTATGGCTGACCAGGTATCGATACACTTGTAAGGGGTATCGATACACCTGACCTGTTTTTGACACTTTAACTATTTAAAATCATTTTAAACGTTTCAAAGACCCTTCAAACATATTTTTCAAATTAATAGACTTTTAAAATATTTTTGCAAATTAGTTTAAGTCCAAAAGCATTTTTCATTTTACGTTATATTAGAATCAATATCTCAACAATCTCCCATTTTTGATATAACAAAACCACTTTAAAAATTGTTTTTGTGAAAACTCCCCCTTTAGAAAATACTTTTAGAAAAAAGAATATTTTGAAAAAATATTAAAGCTCCATTTTTTTGAAATTTAATTTTTCAAATACATATTCTCCTTTTTGTTATATCAAAAATAATTTCAAAATCAAAATTTTAAATCACATTAAATTCAAAAAAACCAATGGTTGGAAAAATTTAGTACCAATTGACATTTCCTATCAATTGTTGGTGTAAGATAACATTTGGAGAAAAGACCAAAAAAAATTTAACATGAAAAGAATTTTTAGAAAAATGGCTTCCCTTACTCAAGCATCAAATAAATTGTTTGTCCAACAATTCAAGATAAACAAATTGAATTTCAATTAAATAGAGCAAATAAATACATGAAATTCAATTAAACATGCCATATATCAAGATATAAAGATAAACATACAAGGCATGACAAAAAGGAGACAAAATTGTTCCTTTTTTACTGTGTGTACCGGTACGGAGGAGGCCGTATCGGTACTTGGTTGAAGGCTGTATCGGTACGGTATGGGCTATACCGATATCGAATGTACGATTCTGGTGAAAAATACAACAAAAAGCAACTTAAAGGGTCTTAAAACTTAGTTTAAAGTTCATACAAAGGCTCTATTAAGTCCTAGATATGCATTTTGATCATTTTTGCCACAAAATAACAACATGCTTCTCACAATTAAACATACAAAAGCATGAAATTCACCAAATTCAACCAATTATTACAAGTTTAAGGCCAAAAACATAAAAATTAAGCATTGAGGCTAAAAATATGTAACTTATGCAATTTGAGACTCCCCCCAACTATATGCAATTGAGCACAACATGGAGTCATACAAACATGCTTATATCAACAACAAAAATTAGACATGGATATCATGTGATCAAGCAAATTGCATGAAAAAATAAATGTACCACTTGAAATAAGGTAGGATGTGAAGCGTTCCTTTTTCAAGTGTCCTTCCTCCTTTGTGTGTCATAAGCTTCCAAGATTTGACTTTGGTCATCAATAGCTCAAGCACACCTACAAAAGACAATCAAGTAATTTTTGGTATCCAAATTGCTTTGGATCCAATAGAGTTAGTTCCAAAAATCTTTGTTCCCTTCGGAATCCATTTTTCAATGTCTTCATTTTTCTTTGAACAAATTAGTCCCTTATGGACCCAAATGTCCTTAACAATTTTTACCTTTGAAAAATCTAGGGGAACTAGATTGTCTTTGATAAAAGTTTGATTTTAAAAAAATTAGATTTGGAGCATTCTCCAAATTCACATTTTTTAACATCTTTGTAAATCAAAACTTTTTCCTTTTTAAGATCATCTAACTCCTTTTGATGATCTTCATGAACCTTTTGAAGAAAATTTAGTAAATCAACATTCTTTTGTTCAAACTCAATGATTTTTTTCTTCAAGTTCATTTTTGGTTAGAAATCAAATCATTGTGAATTTTCAAATTTGAAACTATTTTCTTATTTTTCAAAATGTGATTTTTAAACTCTAAAGCCAAATCGTCATAGGCATTTTGTAATTCATCAAAAGCATATGAACATGAAGTAGATGAATTAGAAGTTACCCTTGAATCTTCTTTGATGACTATAAGACATATGTGGGCTACCTCATTTTTGGTGGAGTTCTCATTATCACTCTGCGTGGCCACATATGCCTTCTTCTTATAGCTTGATCTCTTCATTCTCGATTCATGACTTAATTCTTCTTTGTGGGACTTCATGAATCGAGTGAATTTCTTGAAGAGCTTGGCCATATCTTTTTCTTCTTCACTATCCTCTTCACTAGAATATTCTTGATGGCTTGTGGAGGATTTGAGAGCAACAACGTTCACATCAATGCCTTGCTCGATCATCTTTTTCTTTCCCATCTTCTTCTCTTCATTCTTCTTCTCATCTTATCTTCATTTCTTCATGATTTCATGAGTGAGAAGTGACCCCATGAGAGCATCAAGCTTCAAGGTCTTGATATCCTTGGCTTCAATGATGGCGATCTTCTTTGAGTCCCATGACTCGAGAAGAGAGTAGATAAGCTTTCGAACAATCTTGTCTTCTGGAATAATTTCTCCATATCCTTTAAGTCCATTGGTGATGACGAAGAATCTATCGAACATCTTGGTGATGTCTTCATCCAGTTCCATCTTGAAGTTCTCATACTCAAGGTTGAGAAGACTAATTTTGGTCTCCTTGACATCGTTTGTACCCTCATATGTGACTTCAAGCTTGTCTCATACTTTTTTGGCATCTTCACAAGAAGCAACTTTGGCGTACTCTTCCTGGTAAAGTGCACAAAGGAGAATGTGCAATACCTTCGAGTTTAGCTTCATCTTCTTACGACCATCCGCACTCTATTCTGTCTTGCTTCTTTGTGGCACGAACGGACCATCAAGAACAATATCCCAAAGACGATAGTATTTGGCTCTCATGAAGTACATCATCCTATTCTTCCAATATGAGTAGTTGGTCCCGTCAAAGAATGGTGGCCTATCGATGGATTGCGCCATGATGTCCGATTGATGTAGAATGGTTGAACACCTCTAGGATCGACTATTGGATGTTAATTCGATGAAGAGACGAAGCTCTGGTATCAATTGTTGGGAGGTTCAATTGATCAACCAAGTAGCCAAGAGGGGGTGAATTGGTTTTTGAGCGATAGTGGTGGAAGTAGTGAAAAATTAGAATGAACACGAGGATTTATAGTGGTTCGAGCTTCTAACCAAGCTCTACACCCACTACCTTAGCTTTCCAATAAAGATTTTTCCAAATTCACTATTGAATTTCTTCCCATTTTCTAGGCTAAGGAGGCAACCTTTACACACTCAAAGTTTTCTATCTCAAAGCTTGAGCAAACCCTCTTTTACAAAGAGAAAAACAAAGCAAACTAGGAAAACCTCTCAAAGGTTGATATGTTTGCAATTTTAAGCACACTCACCCAAAACCTTACACTTGAGCATGTATAACAATTAAGCTCACAAGTGTGTTCTACAAAGAAAATTGACAAATTAAAGCACTAGAACAATTTGTCTATCATTGAATGTTGGTAGTTGGCTTCTTGTTCTTCCACGGATGCTTGAAGGTCCCTTTTAAGTCCTCTAATGAGTTCTTGACCATTACTAGCCATTGGGGACTTTAATTCCAGCATTAAATGTATTCTGGTGCAGGGCGTATCGGTGCACGGGCTTCAGGTATCGGTACATGCCTCAAAATAGAAAGAGCCGTTAGGCAATATTACACTGGGTATCGATACGTGATACATGCGTATCTGTACGGGCCCTTCCGTATCGGTACAAGATAAGTCGTATCGATATCGGTTTTGGCTACTAGAAAATGGAGTTTACATAAAACAAAGGGTCGCAACGATATGGGTAAAACGAGTATCGGTACGGTTGACCAGGTATCGATACACTTGCAAGGGGTATCGATACACTTGACCTGTTTTTGACACTTTGGCTATTTAAAATCATTTTAAACGTGTCAAAGACCATTTGAAGACCCTTCAAACATATTTTTCAAGTCAATGGGGTTTTGAAATATTTTTGCAAATTAGTTTAAGTCCAAAAACATTTTTCATTTTACGTTATATCAAAATTAATATCTCAACACACATCATCTCTTTTGCCCATGTCATTTATATATTAAGATTTTATTTTAGCCAAATCATATTATTCAATAGTAATACATATCAAAATTAAAAAAAGGTTGGGGTTTATTTTAGGATCTTTCTAAGATTAGAAGGATGGCTTCTTCACTAAAAAAATCAAGTTTAACGTTGATCATGTGTAAAATTATTTAAAGGTTTGTATTTATTTTAAATCTCTTTGCAATGATGGATTTTGAATTTAATGGTGGCATGATAATCATAGAATGGTAGGGAAAATGGAGATTTGAAGATTAGGGAATAGAGGACGGAAAAAAATAACACCATGATTTGGAAATTTTAATTTATAAATGAATAAGATATGGAAAAAATAAGGTGATGTGGGTTCATTTAATTGGATTGAGATCATAGACGAGGTGGCGAGAAAGATCAATGAAATAATTTTTTCATTATACATGATAAGATTTAATCCTTACACTAACTAAAACCTCAAATTTACTAACATGATTAATGTCTCATTTACGAAAATAGAATAAATCATTAACTTAACGTATTATAGTTGTTTTATTTATTTTAAAATTTAATATACTTTTAAAGATAAATGAAGTTGGAATCAAATATTGAAAAGGGTAAATTATCAAAGTTTAAAATAATAGGGATTCATTATGTATTTAATTCAAAATTAAAAGGGACAAAAGCTTAATTTAAGTTTAAACCGATAGAGATCTAAAATATAAATAAAATTAAATTAAGGTTTAAATAAAGAAATATCCTTATATATTTTTAATACAAAAAATTAAGAGACAATCACCCCTGAACTACTACATAACTCCATTTTTATACCTTTGTCTCTTTTTATTTCAACCAAATAAAAAAATTCATTAAGAAAAAATAGACCATGCATCCGACTGAACGAAACAACCCAGAGAAACAATGGCCGAACCGAGACCCAAGAAAGAAACGGGCAAACATGACCCGAGAAATAAACAAACAACCCTAACTCTAACATAATCGTAGAGCTAAAGGGCTGCGAAAATCATCACTGGGAGAGAAATGACGTCGAGCATCTAAACCAAAAGGGGAAACCTTGGCAGTCAGGTTGTTCGACGGGTAATCCAAGGGACCTGGCTGACGACATCGACTGAAAAAAGGCCATAAAGGCTGAAGAACCAAGTCTCACACACATCTCGATGAATCTACCACCGAAGCGGTTGCATACACCGAGAATGAAGCTTTTGGGGAAGCAGATCTAGTTAAGCGCCACCGTCGACATCAAAGAAAAGGGAAAGGATAAGCTTCTGTTTATGATCAAAGAAAGTCAGATGTCCTGTAGAAAAAAGGGGCATGCCGAAAAACATAACCAAAATGAGAAGAAAAAGGAGGTCACAGAGAACACTCTACCCAAACCTTCACGGCCCATGTCACCATAGATGGTCCATCTTCCTCCTCAATAGAGCAAACTCGGGCTTACACCATGGTCATCGGAGACCAAAAATTTCATCGAACGACCATAGTAGATAACAAAACAAAACACACAAAATAAAAATAAAGAAGAGGGACAACAAAGGAAGCAAAGAGAAGAAGAGGTCAGGGAAGAGGAGAGGCCATCCGCCGTTTGTCGAAAAAATTATTGGCCTAAAAAACAAGACTAAATAAAGTTAGGATATATAATCTTAGAGAGAAGGCATAGCCTAAATTATTTCTCCCTACTTTCAATCTTTACAATTTGGTCACTAAAATCGATTTGGACAGAGACCTGTATCGATACACCTTATGGCCGTATCAATACGAATAAGCTAAGTTGCAAAAGTTAGTTGGAAACCGTTAGGCCGTATCGATACGCCTTGCCCAAATTCAGCATTTCCAGTATTTCCAATGAAACTCCTAACTTCCATCCTTTACAAAAAGGTCCATCCATCTCAATTAAGCCCAAATAACTTTCATTACTTCAAAGTTGGGTACAAGATTCGACAATCACATTATTTAGGCTTAATCGGTACAAGATTTCAGATAATCGGGACCAAATTTCGACTAGGCCGGTTTTCAGGATGTGACAACTCTCCCCCTTAAGAAAATTCGTCCTCGAATTTTTACTCTAGTTGAACAGATGAGGGTACTGCTTTTGCATTGTCTCTTCCGGTTCCCATGTTGCTTCTTCAACTGAATGACTTCTTTAAATGACTTTCAGTAAGGGCACCGACTTGTTACGAAGCCTCTTGACATCTCGTACGAGGATCTCCACTGGTTCCTCCTCGTACATCAGATTGGACTAGATCTCTACAAACTCCGGCTCAATCACGTGGGAAGGATCAGACCGGTGCTTCCGTAACATAGAGACATGGAACACATTATGGATCCGACTTAACTCTTCGATGAGGGCTAGTCGGTAGGCAATAGGTCCAACTCTCTCGATCACCTCGAATGGGCCGATGAAACGAGGACTCAACTTCCCCTTTTTGCTAAAACGAAGGATCTTCTTCCACGGAGACACCTTAAGGAAAACTTTCTCGCCAACCTCATACTGAATGTCTCTCATTCTCACATCGGCATAGGCTTTCTGTTGGTCGAACGCAACTTTGAGCCGATCGCGGATAATTGTCACCCTTTCTTCGATTTCCCGAAGTAAGTCAAGACCTAACACCTTGCCTTCACCAAGCTCGGTCCAATAAAGAGGGGTTCTATATCTTCTTCCGTAAAGAGCTTCATAAGGAGCCATTTGAATTGACGCTTGGTAGCTATTGTTGTAAGTAAATTCCACCAAAGACAGGGATTTCTCCTGCGTATTCCCGAAGTTAATAACACAGGCTCAGAGAATATCTTCTAGAATCTACAAAGGAGAATTGGGATTGATACAGAACACTTATACATATAGGTAAAAGAGAAATAAGGTTACCTGAATAACTTTTTCTGATTGATCATCAGTCTGAGGATGGAAAGTAGTGCTTAGGTGCACTCGAGTTCTGAAAAGCCTCTTGTAGGGTCCTCCATAACCGGGATGCAAAGCGTGGATCACGATCGAAAATAATGGACATAGGAACTTCGTGCAAATGGATAACTTCTCGAATGTATTACTTAGTAAGCTTAAGCAAAGCGTGGATCACGATAGGAAATAATAGACATCGGAAATGAGCAGATTTGGTGAATCGGTCCATAATGACCCAAATAGCATCATTCTTCTTCGGTGTCACTGGCAAGCCACTTATGAAGTCCATCGTAATACGCTCTCATTTCCACTGTGGAAGCTCGATAGGTTGCAAAAGACCAGTAGGCACCTTGTGCTCAGCTTTAACACGTTGGCAAGTCAAGCACCTAGCCACGAAGTCCGTGATCTTACTTTTCATGCCAGACTACCAATACAACTCTTTTAGATCCTTATACATCTTAATAGCTCCAGGATGGATAGAAAATGGGCTCGAATAAGCTTCATTCAGGATTTGATCCCGAAGATCATCATCATCGGGGACACAGATACGGTTTCGAAAACACAACAAACTTTTAGAATTTATAGCAAAGTTAGGATATGGCTTATCCTTGATCTTTTCAATAAGAGTTCGCAACTCTTCATCAAATTCTTGGAGTGCTTTGATTCGAGACACAATGGTTGACTGAACTCTCAATTCAGCCAATAACTTGCCGTGCTTCTTGAACCGGAAGTGAGCATTTATACATCTCGGGGAGGGAGTGGGCTTCTGACTTAGAACGTCAGCCACAAATTGGCCTTACTAGGATGGTAATCAATAACCAAGTCATAGTCTTTAAAAAGCTCCATCCATCGTCGTTGACGAAGATTCAACTCTTTCTGAGTCAGAAGATACTTCAAGCTCTTATGACCGGTGTACAAGTAACACTTCTCACCGTATAGATAGTGCCTCAAAATTTTTAAGGCAAACACAACAACATCTAACTCCAAATCATGTGTCAGGTAGTGCAGCTCGTGGGGTTTAAGCTGACGTGAGGCATAAGCAATGACTTTTCCTTTTTGCATAAGCACATAGCCTAATCCCAAGTGGGATGCATCACTGTATACGGTGAAGTCTTTGCCTAACTTGGGTTGCACCAAAACAGAGGCATGTGTTAGGACTTGCTTAAGCTGATCAAAACTCAATTGTTGTTCCATTATCCACACAAATGGAGTTTCTTTACGAAGAAGCTTCGTCAAGGGTGCAACAATCATCGAAAACCCTTTGATAAATCTATGATAATATCCTGCAAGGCCTAGAAAGCTACGAACTTCTCTAACATTCTTCGTAGGAATCTAGTCAAAAACTACTTGAATCTTCTTTGGGTCTACCTGAATTCCCGCAGAAGAAATCACATGACCCAGAAAGGATACCTCAGATAGCCATAACTCACACTTGCTGAACTTAGCATACAACTATTTCTCCCAAAGAGTCTAAAGCACAATCCAGAGATATTCTTCCTGAGTGGCAGAGTCCTTGGAATAGATCAAGATTTTTTCTATGAACAAAACCATTAATCCATCTAGATAGGGCCGAAACACACGGTTCATCAGGTCCATGGAGGCTGTAGGTGCATTAGTAAGCCCAAAAGGCATTACCAAGAACTCATAAGCCCAAAAGGCATTACCATGAAGTCTTTCACTTGCATTTGATAGTATCCGAATCATAGGTCTATCTTAGAGAAGACAGAAGCACCCTTCAATTGATCGAAGAGGTCATCGATCCTTAGTAACAGATACTTATTCTTGATTGTTACTCTATTCAGCCAACGATATTTAATGCATAGTCGTATCGTTCTATCTTTCTTCTTGACAAACAAAATTGGTGCTCTCCAAGGTAGGGAACTCGATCGGATGAATCCCTTGTCCAAAAGATCTTGGATTTGGGCCTTCAACTATTTTAATTCAACCGGAGCCATCCTATACGGAGTAATAGAGACTGGTGTAGTCCCCGGTTGCACTTTAATCCCGAATTCCACTTCTTGAGAGAGAAGAAGTCCTGGAAGTTCATCAAGAAATACATCAAGGAATTCTTTCACCAACGACACAATCTCGAGCTTTGGATCTTATTTAGACTCCACTGCATACAAGGTAGCCTTACTAGGCTCGGATTCAGCTTCCATCAAGATTATGCTTTCCTTTCCAAGTCCACGGAGGTATAGCTTTTTCTTCTAACAATCTACCCAGGCTTGATGTTCAGCAAGCCAACCAAGGCCTAGGATAAGATCGAACTCAGGGAAGGGCAAGGCCATCAAATTAGCCAGAAACGGGATCCCTTGGATCCTTAAAGGACAAGCCTTACAGATTGATCGAATAACCACACTATCTTCTAGGGGGTTAGAGATAACAATCTCAGAAGTAACTGGTTCAGATTCTAAGGTATACTTTGCAATCAATGGTTCACTAATGAAGGAATGCGTAAAGTCTGGATCTACCAAAGCATAAACAAGATCATAACATAATTCCACCATACCTGCAATCACATCTGGATCATTCTCTTGCTCTCGGCCTCGTACATGATACATATGGGCTGAGGTCTAAAGATCGCGTCCAACTAAAGGAATATTGGTGTTGCAAGGTCTCCCAATGGATCCAGACAGCACATGTCTCGTTCCCCTTCCCTTGTTCAGATTATTCTGAGAAGCTACAGAGGTAGGAGCGTTTGGATTCTGCGAACTCTGCCTGATGAAGTGACCAGATTCACCACAGAGGTAACATGATTCTGACTGTCTACGGCATTGTTTGGGGTGTCTCTTCTGACAAAAATTACATAAAAGAATCTGTGAACCTCTTCCTGAACCATTCGTACTGTCAACAGAAGCTGTACGGGTAACATATGTCCTCAGATATTAGGACGATGGTACATACCCCGATCTTGATAGCTGTTAAAATGTAGTAAACTTCTGGTCCCACTACCTACCCTTCTTCTGAGGTAAGAGAGGTTTGGAATCATCTCGGAATCTCTTGTCGAATCTGGTTTGGTTCCCTTTCCTTCTCTCATAAGCCTTCTAAGAGGCTTCGGTAGCAATTTCCTGGTTGACCAGGTTCTGAAAGTCCTCTAACTCCAAAGTAGTGAAGAGATGACGTTACTCATTGCAAAGAACGTCGATGAATATTCTGCACTTCTCCTTTTTAGTACGTATGATTTCAGCACCATACTTCGAGTATTTGCAAAAGTCATGGATATACTGCTCCACGGGTCGTCCTCGTTGTCTCAGATAGAGGAATTTCTTAGTGCTCACTGATGTATTTCTTGTAAAACTCCTGAAGGAAGAAGTCCCACATAACTCTGTGCTCTGGTATGGTGAGTGTCACGGTGTCCCACCAACTCTGAGCTTCTTCAGAAATTAGTGCCAAAGCCCACTCCAGCTTGAGTTCATCACGACACTTCATCTGCTTGTTCAGAACTTTAAGAGTATTTTCTAGCTAGTACTCCGCCACCTCGGGGTTGTCCATGTCCTGGCTAGTGAAGGTATAGACTGGATATTATCGGATCTTATCAATAGGGGATCTCAAAACAGATGAAGGTGCTTCAACAGGCTGAGGGGGTGGTTCTTGCCTGAAAGACACGACCACTTATTTAATCATGTCGGCCATCGACATTAGGTACTCCTGCTGAGCGGGAGGCATCAGAGGAGGATGAGGTGGGTCATTCTGCCCCACTTATTCGGGCCTTACCTTTGTCCCTAGATTGTCCCCCTGTGTCGAGGAGGAGCCGGGGTGCGGTTCATTTATGGCACGCCTATTAGTAGGTGCGGACATTTTTCAGATCTAATCATAAAGAAAATATTTAATCGTATAAGTTGCAAGTCATAGATAACATACACAAATAAACTCCTATGTGGTATATGTATATGCAAACTCATAACACACTTCAGTTTAGTCCTAGAACTAACTAAACTCTAGCTATGATACCACAAATGTAACACCCCCTTCTCGGCCTGGTAGGAAACTAGGTTAAAAAGTGTTATCGGAACAAATTCCGAGATTGGAAGCCTAATCAAAGTTTATAAACTTATTTGGAATGTTCATTATCATCTTTTTAAGACTCATTAACCTAATTATCAATAAACTATTCAGATTGGGGGTCAATTTTAAGCTTTTTCTAACTTAAGGACTAAATTGAGAATTTTTACAAATTAAGGGACTTTATCAGAATTTCTTTTTACAAACCTTCAATTAAACTTACCAATCATTAACCTATGAAATTTCGTGATTAATAGAGGTCGTTTACCTATCCAATTAAACTATTTGAGGTTTAGTGACCAATCTGTAAACTATTTAAAACTATAGTTTAAGCCTTTTAACAAAATTAGCTAACACCATACCGATACACTTATGACCATATCGGTACGCTAAGCCAAATTTCAAAAATTCTAGATTCAAGGGTAATAAGCCCGTATCGATACGTCTAAGCCTGTATTGATATGTGTTGACCAAGGTGAACCCATTTCGGTACAACCTAAAGCCTTATCGATGCAATTTATTTCCAAGACCTTATTGCCCAAGTCTGTATCAATACACACCTAGTGTATCGATACACCTTGTTTTAGCATGTCTAAATATGCAAGGCTGTATCGATACAGCTTGACCCGTATCGATACGTATGTCTTGTAATGACAGATTTTATCTGGTTTTTAATCGAATTAACCTGTTGATCGATGTCCGATTGCCATGAAATTTTACCAATAAGTTATTAGTCCATAATTCTAATAGCTTACAAAATTTTAGAGCATTTCTAATCCATTTACCATGTTTTTACGCTTTTGTACCTTAAAGCCAACTTTAACTAGTTTTACTATTCCAAAACATGCCAACTTCCACATACAACACCTAGGCACTATTGGGCTATTACACACATATCAAAATATGCAAACATGACATGTTTGAGACATATGCCACCTTACTAGGAGTTCAAAGCAAAAGTTAAGCATACATGTGATTGATAGAAGCGACTTGCAACCGCAACTACACAATCGAAGCTCGGAATACTTCAAGATCCTGAAATGCATGAGACACGGAATGTTAGGCTTACATAGCCTAGTGAGGTAGTTAAAACAAATGCACAATAAGTTTATCAAACACATGAATGACATATAGGCATGCTTGGGTGACGATTTACTTAGCATTAATCACATAAAAACATATTTAAAGCCAATAGTCATGAGTTCATATAACAATTATAAATCATATAAACATATCATTTCCCTTGGACATAGTAACCAATGGATACGCGGATTCCACTGTACACCACATATAACAAAGATAGGTCGTAGCCTTGAGCCGTAGCTCCGGAGAATATCCCTTACACAAACCAACCTTATCTCACCACATATAGGCCGTAGCCTCGAACCGTAGTCCAATCCCTTAGTGAGCTCGAATGACCCTATGGCATGCCAATTGTATCCATAACTCACAAATGTCCAAGATTACACATTTTGTCATAAACCTTACCTTGTGCCCATAGGCCATAACATATCGGAATACGAAATTGAGCCTTAGCTCCACATATCATATCATAACATGTTCATATCTTATCATAGTATATTCATATCAATTTCACATATATAGCATTTTTCGAATATCACATACGGACTTACCATGCTTACCATTAGCATCCACACAAGCTTGCTCTACTTGAGCCCTTAAACAAAATGCAAATTGTAACACAAAATGAATGCAACAGGATGTCACATTGCCTATTCCTTGACATAACTACACTCACCTTGATTTTTAATGCTTTTGAGCCTCTCAGACGACTCATTTGTTCCTAGACTTGGTTGGGGACGATGGATTAATTTTCTCCAACTCTTGGGCTAGGATGAAAACATCAGAGGTTATTATAGTCGAAACAACAAAATTATGCTTATTTCAAAGAGTAGGTTTAACACTTCATCTTGAAATTGAACTCCAAGTATCCATGGACTTCGAAAATTGATTGAGTGCTTTTACTTACCCAATCGATAGCTATGGAATGTTACCTTTGAATCAAAGAAAGCTTGGACTTAAGAGGCTCAATAGGAAATGTGTATGCTTGAGTTCAACGGAGAAGGCAACAATGCATGTGTGTGTTTGTTTTGCATGAAAAGGGGGATTTTGGTTTCAGTGAATATTACAGACAATGGAGAAGCTTTTCTAAATCCTCTTAAAGAAGCTTATAATCTCAATCATTTCCCACCTCCAAAGAAGCCAATAGAAAGCTTTCTTATACCTAAGGGTTTGCTTAAACTGATAATAACATCTTTTCCTTATCATTTCTCAAATATTGACATTGGATGACTAATTGTCATCTTTTCAAATCAATTCCACGTGAAGAAATGATAAGCTAGTAGGTGACTTAACTCCCTACTTTCAATCTTTACAATTTGGTCACTAAAATTGATTTAGACAGAGACCCGTATTGATACACCTTATGGCCGTATCGATATAGATAAGCTAAGTTGGGAAAGTTAGTTGGAAACCGTTAGGCCGTATCGATATGCCTTGCCCAAATTTAACATTTCCAGCATTTCCAATGAAACCCCTAACTTTCATCCCTTACAAAAAGGTCCATCCATCTCAATTAAGCCCAAATAATTCATTACTTCAAAGTTGGGTACAAGATTCGACAATTACATCATTTAGGCTTAATTGGTACAAGATTTATAATCACCGGGACCAAATTCTGACTAGGCCGGTTTTCAGGATGTGACAGATCGTCATTTTTGCTTTATCTCGACTTGGCAAAAGCATGAAAAATTTCTGGATTTAATGAAGTCAGCTTGGGTACAGGAAGAGAATTTGAGAGATAATATGGACCTGTTCCAAACTATGGTAGAGGAGTGGAATGTTGACACTTTTGGGCATATTGGGCGTCAGATTAAGATCATTCAGGCTAGATTAAGGGGTATTGATCGGGCTCTTATGAGGAGGCATTCTGATTATCTAACTGATTTGACTTCTCAGTTGCGTCTTGAGCTTGAAGGTGTTTTAGCACATGAAGAGGAGTTTTGGCGTCAAAAATCGTGTGTGCAATGGATCTTGCAAGGTGATAGAAACACCAAATATTAACATGCTACGGTAAGGGAAAGAAGGCGACAAAATAATGTTACGGCTCTTAGGCTCAAAGATGATACTTGGGTGACTGATCGTGGGGAACTAGCTTCCATGGCTCGTAGCTATTTTTCTACTCTTTCACTTCACCTGTTGCTGGCTTAAATGTTTACCCTATTAGGGGTAGATTTCCCCATCTCGAGTTGGACACGGTTCGAAGGCTTGAGGATCCGGTTACAGACATGGAAATAAGGCTATTTTGACATGGGAGCTCTTAAATCACCTGGGATTGATGGTTTTAATGCTGGTTTTTTTCAACAAAATTGGGATGTTGTTAGAAGCTTTGTATGTACTTTTATCTGAAATGTTTTTGAAAGTGGAGAGTTGCCTCATGGGATTAATAAGACGCTGATTGTATTAATTCCTAAGGTTGCTACGCCTGAATACATGAGTC
Source organism: Hibiscus mutabilis (assembly GCA_019671005.1). Taxonomy (NCBI): domain Eukaryota; kingdom Viridiplantae; phylum Streptophyta; class Magnoliopsida; order Malvales; family Malvaceae; genus Hibiscus; species Hibiscus mutabilis. Next base: position 23,065,812 of record CM033711.1, read on the forward strand.
AATTTAGGCCTATCAGCCTTTGCCAAGTGGTGTACAAGGCGATAACTAAGATTATTGTGAACCGGCTGAAACATCTCTTACCCCTATGGATTTTTGATAACCAGACCAGATTCGTGCCTGGGTGCGCTATTACTGATAACATCGTCATTACCCAAGATATTTTGCATTCGATGAAGAAAAAGCAAGGAAAAAAGGGTGGATTGCCATTAAAATTGACTTGGAAAAGGCCTAAGATCAGCTAGAATGAGGCTTTGTTAAAGATACGTTGATCAATTTGGGGTTCTCGGAGAAACTACAGAACCTGATTATGCAATGTATCTCCTTTGTGTTGTCTCAAGTTTTATGGAATGGATCGGTGACGGAAGCTTTATCCCCTTCAAGAGGATTTTGACATGGCGATCCACTATCGCCTTATATTTTTGTTATGTGTCTTGAGAGGTTAGCACAGGCCATCGGGGGAAGGCTTTTTAGACATCGGGGCAGGGACCAAAAATTTCATACCTCTTCTTCGCCGATGATATGATCTTGTTTGCTTAAACGTCGACAATTCAGATGGTTGTCATTTGTGATATTCTTGATGAATTTTGTCGCGCTTTAGGTTATAAGGTCAACATTGCTAAAATGAACATCTTTTTCTCACATAATGTGCATGTGGTTGAACGTAATATTATCAGTCAGTTTTTGGTTTCACGGAGGTCAGCGACTTGGGAAAGTATCTGGGTGTGCCGTTGTTACATTCAAAGGTGAATTCGCCTTCGTACAGTTACCTTGTTAGTTTGGTGGAACGGAAACTTAATGGTTGGCATGCTCAAACGTTCTCCTTGGCTGGCTGTATCACTCTGACCAAATCAGTTTTAGCGGCTATACCAAACTACACTATGCAAACAACAGTCTTGCCTAAGAAAATATTTGATGAATTGGAACGATTAATTTGGCGATTCATCTGGGGTATTAAAACTGGTGCCCATGGCGTTCATATTGTGCGTTGGACTGAGGTGTGTCGACCGATAAGAAAAGGAGGGCTTGGCTTTCACTGCCTTCATCATCAAAATGAGGCTTTCTTAATGAAGTTAACATTCGACTTATTAACTAAGAAGAAAGCTTTTTGGGTCTGTTTTCTTCAGGCAAAGTATAAATGTGGGGCTAATGTACCAGATGTTCTTCCGGGAAGCACTGCTTTAAGACTTTGGAAGGGGCTTCAGGTGGTGTGGGCAGACGTCCGAAACAATGTTGTGTGGAATTTAGGTAATGGTATGTCTATTGACTCTTGGCATGATTGTTGGATCCGTGATGTGTGGCCATTGATCGAATTTGTAGTGCATGGCTCGGTTGTTACTTACCCGCATACAAGGGTGGCTGATTTGGTGTCCATTGATGGTACTTGAAGATGGTCAGAACTCCAAAATTTGTTTCCTGCCCACATTCTTTTAAGGCTTGCGTCCATTAAGTGTCCAATGGTGAGCTTTTCGAGTGACTCGATCATGTGGGTGGGGGCTAAGCTAGGCAGATTCACGATCAAATCTGCATACGGGTTCCGAGCTGGTGTAGAGGAAGAACCTGAGGAAGATGTTTGGAAGATTGTACATAATTTTCATGGTACGCAGCGGATGAATGTGTTTTTATGGTTAGTATGCTGCGGCAAAATTATGACCAACCAAGAGTGTGTAAGACGCCACTTTTCTATAGACGATCGTTGTGGAATTTGTTGCTCGGAAGTAGAAGACATCAACCATGTTTTGCGAACTTGCCCAATGGCTTTCATGGTTTGGAAAGATTTTATTCAGCCTCACAAGCTTGCTGATTTCATGAGCTTAAATATCAAAGAATGGATCAAAGTGAATTTATCTACTGGTGCGATTTTTGCTAAGGAATATAGCCATTGGGATATCATGTTCGGGTGTGTGTGTTTGTTTGTTTGGTTACATCGAAACTCAAGAGTGTTTGATGCTCATGAAGGTGGTCAACAACCGGTCCTTGATAGTGCCAAGATTTGGTTTCTTTCGACTGTTGTTGTGTTAGGCAGAGGCGATAACATTCTCAGGTTAGGTCTGGCACCTGCAAACCGTGTGATCCAATGGTCTCCACCACCCGAGGAGTGGATGAAGCTTAATACCGCTGGTGCAAGTAAGCATGGCAATGGATATATGACTAGTGGTGGGATTATTCGTAACCATGTTGGAGCTTGGAGGTTGGGCTTTTGTAAATTCATTGGGATTTGTTAGAGTTTTGAAGCGGAGTTATGAGGGGCTTATATTGGTCTGACATAAGCTAGGGCAGCAGGTTATCGTTTGATTTTTCTTGAAATAGATAGTTTGGAAGTTGTGGAAATTCTTCGGATTGGTTCAAGCTCTTTAGCGAGATGTCCATTGGTTAATCATTTCGTTGAATTACGTGACCGACAATGGACCGTTCGAATCCAACATATTGGTAGAGAAAGGAATAGAGTGGCGGATGCGCTAGCAAAGTTAGTGGAGGTGGATAACATGGATTTATATGTTTGGTTTACTTCCCTTACCCCGGTTTTAAATTTGTTGCATAATGATGTATTGGTAACGCATTAATGTGCTGCTTTTGTTTCTTTGTTTGTTAGTACGTGTACTTTTTTCCTCCATTTAGGTTAAGAAAATTTTTAACGAGGCACGTATTAACACATTTGGTATATGATTCATTGAATCTATAATATCACAACATTTTCATCAAAAAAATCAATCAATGTACCGAATTACTCTACATTTAACATCATAATATACCCGACTCCCATCATCCCTCATCTCAAGTGAAATCAATAAATGCATATTTACTTTTTATTTATAGACTTAATTATAAAATTAGATTTATTACTTTATGTTAGGGGCGAATTTTTATAAAATTTAAAGGGTAAAAACAAATTTTTAATAAAAAATACATAATTTTTTTAATTCTTTTAATTATAAATGAATTTCAATTTTTTAATGGGGTGACCACCTCCTCCAACCCGGTCCATCCCGGTCCATCCCTGCATGAAAATTTTTCTTTGTTAACTTTCACTCCTAAATTAATTTGCAGTTAACTTTCGGTTTACTGTTTCCACTTTCACTCTATTCATTTTTTCATTTAAATTGATGATGTGACATTCAAATGTAAGACTACATTACAAAAAAATAGAAAAATAAAAAATGAAAAAAATAAAAAATAAAAAGCTTTAATAAATATAATATTAAAAACTAGTATGAATTTTTAATATATATTAAAGATTTTTTTATTTCTTTTTGTAAAATTTATCACGTGACACTCTTTAAAATTGTCATGTAACCTTATATGAGTGTGTTATGATAACGGTCATGATTTATCTGTTGGGTGCAATGATAACATTAGAGAATAATTATTAACAAAAACAAATATTCAAGTACCCAAAGTGATTTATAATTCTAACTTGTCTTTACTTTAACGGCTTTTTCTTTTTTGAAAAAATATGTTTCAATTAGTCGATAATTTTAGAGTGGGCCATGCGTGGCAATGAGATAGATTAAAATAATTTTTCAATTTTATCCACAATTGACCTCAAGGTCATGCAACAATAAAATTTCTTATATATGAATTGTCACTCCCATTTAACAAATAAATGAATAGAATGAATTGTCACTCTCATTTAAATATATCAAATTACAATTGAAGTCAAGTTTATATGTAAATTTGATTTTACCCTTTAATTATTTTTGACATATTTATGTTTTTTTATAATTTATATTTTAACCATTCAACTGTTATATATTTAAAATAATTATACTAATATGGTAAATATTTTCAATTTATTTGAAATTTACACATGCATGATGGAATTATTTTTGCTAATCCATGGTTATTAAAACATTGAACATTTTTTTTTATATATTTATATATATGTGGGGGGAGAGTAAAACTAGTTAATATTACATGAAAATTGTGAATATTTCCTCAATAGGCCTTGGGTTATGGATTATATATTGACATCCATTGTTGACTGTCGTGTGAGTTAGGGTAATAAACTTCCTAACATGAATGTCATGGGTGGCGAGAAGTGTCTGTGAGCACAGACAAACGCAGAACTTTATATTAGGGGACAAACTTATAAAATTTTAGGAAAGATAAATTTATAAAATTTAAAAAAAGAAGAAAATATATTTTTAATAAAAAATACATAAAAAATTATTTAAAATTTTTAAAATTATATAAAAATTTTAAATTTTTAGCAGGGCGACCGTCCCTTCAGGTCTATCCCTGCCTGTGAGAGTAGTTCATCCAGAAAACTTCTTTCACCATCTATAACAAGATGAGGAAGATTTGGGAGATCGGATCCTTAAACAGGACCTTTGTATGTGGTAGTCAATACAAGCATTGACCTTTTCATGCACTTTAGATTGAATATCTTGTTACATAACCGTACAATAACAATAATTCAAATGAATTAAAATTCGATTAATTTTGTTCGAGATATTAATTTAAAAAATAATAAATTTTTAATAAATTATTTTAATAGTTTAAGGTAATTGCAAGGTGGTATCTATTTATGCATATTCTTAATCTTTTGACAATGTACATACCCCTTACAAACAAAACAACGATTTGAACATAAATCTCTTAAGACGAACATCATTTGTTTTTCTATTAAGACCACTTATTAGCTCACACAAGTCAAATATTTGATTCCACTAATAGCAAGGTGTGCTGCACAAGCAGTCCAACTTGCCACCAATGACAAGAAGAGCAAGTGGTGGGGCTAAAGTGAGCATAGATTGATGAATCCTTCTTTCTATATTAAGGTTAAACAAATTGTTTAATTGCACCCCCAAATTTCACATTCTAAGACAACAATAATACACAATCAAGTCCCTAATTTGAATGTTTCCATTGGTTAAAACGTTAGAACCAGATTGGTGGCTAACATTCAATAAATTTCAGTATTGAACTTTCTCATCAACAAATGCTTTTTTTAAACTATGATTTTACCATATTGATTCAAACAATTATCTCGTGTTCCCAAACAATGATTCTTTCCAATTGATTATGTCGTTCATCTCGTATTTTCAAACTACGATATTTTTTTGACATAAATGAATCCTTTAACCAATGGTGTTTTCGATCCAAAAAACTCGTCTCCTCCGTCCTTCCCGCCTCTATAAACCCTTTAACCCCTTTGAAATTGTTGGGAAAATGTGATAATTTGATAACTTTAAGCTATATTTTCTATGGGTAAAGGTGAAAATTCGAATGATAAATTTATTAGTTCATATTCTCCTCTATGAAACCCTTACAACGATATCTCATATGCTCAAAATGGTTGAGTGGTGAATGAGAAATTAATACTCAAAGTAAGATACTTTTGAATTGTGTAAGGAAAATAGAAAAACCCTCATCCCGCATTGATAGGACAACAAGCATGAGAAGTGTTTATATACACTAACCCGCTTGTTAGTGATTGAATGATCTAAGTTGAAATTGTGCTTTGGGCATAGGTGCAAGAAGTGGGAATATTTAAACCAAAATCAAGTTAGAGGCACACTTGCACGATGATTAAAGCCCAATCTTTGAATATTTTATCCGCTTTGAATTGAAATTTTTCCTTAAATATGAGATACCTTTTTATAACATACGCTGACATTCATAAAACAAAATAAAAATACAGTAACACAGAATGGAACAACCACAAACAGAAGAGAAAATAGATCAACGAAACCAACAACCCACACCTAAACATGAGGGGAGAGCTAGGTTCGACGAGGGGAGAAGGACTCCAAGCCAGCTGTCGATCTTGGAACTGCATATTCGCTTTGGACAACACAGAAGGATGAAGACGAGAGTGAGAGATGCACCAAGAAAACCACCAATGTTAACACTTCAGGATATGAGGATGGCAAAGACGGAAGGGGTCGAAACAAGGGACTGAGGGTCAAGCCTCGGTGATGTGAATATTTAGACCAGTCAGGCCCAACCTTTGAATATTTTATCCACTTTGAATTGAATTTTTTTCTTTAATATGAGATACCTTTTTATAACATAAGCTAACATCCATAAAACAAAATAAAAATACAGTAACACAGAGAGATATAAGGGGAGGAAGAGAATCACAACAACAAGACTCAAGCAAATAGAGATGAGAAGGAGAAACGCAAGAAAAAAACAACAAAAGGGAACAACCACAGACAGAAGAGAAAATAGATCAACAAACCAACATCTCACACCTAAACATGAGGGGAGAGCCAGGTTCGACGAGGGGAGAAGGACTCCAAGCCAACTGTCGATCTTGGAACTGCATATCCGCTTTTGACAACGCAGAAGGATGAAGACGGAGAGTGAGAGATGGACCAAGAAAACCACCAATGTTAATGCTTCAAGATATGAGGATGACGATGAAGGGAGGGGGCGAAACGAGGGACCGAGGGTCAAGTCATCCTTCGGAGAAGGATCTTGAGGATGAGACCAACGACCAAGGATCCTGATAGATCTGAGGACAAGGGGCCCAAACCACCACTCATCTGCGAACCCAGACCTACCCACACTGTCAAAGACTCAAAGGGCCAAGAGCGGGAAAAGGAATCGCAGAAAATAAGGAAGGAAAAAGTGGAAAGGAGAAAATAAACGAAAATGGAGGGTGGCCACCGCTGGAAGGGTTAAGAGCGGCGCCACCCGACGAAGCCAAGGAGAGGAAGGATAGGGTTTCTAGAGGGTGGGGAGAGAAAAAGTTTAGAAGGAGATATGACATACTCTTTTTTTAATATTTTTAATTAAAAAGATAATTTATGGTTTCCCTAAATTCGTATATTAAAATATAATGTCTGCAATTCATCAAAATATATTTAATTGAATATGGTATTAGTTGCTTATTTCTGAATTCAATTGTATAGGATATTAATGACCATTATTTTGGAATATATTATTTTCATTATTCTCCTCCTTGAATTTCCTATAAACCATGTCAATATTTAAGGTTGAGACACAATTCGAAAATCTTTTTTTCTCTTCTAATTTTTCAGTGATAGACAAAGTCAAGAGCATAGTTCAGGATCTCTGCAGTCGTGTTTTTGTAGTTAATCATTCAGTTGTTGTATCTTAAGAGACAAACGACCGGCGAACTCAAGCACTCAATAGTGGCTGAAATCTGCCTTAAGAAAATTGTGTAGCTAATAGGCATCAACTCGTTTCCTACTATTTTTTTAATCGAATCAAGCATTTGTTTTCTTTACTGCTTTATTTCAATCATTTAATAAAATTTTATTTTCCTTTTTATCGTCTCGGGTTGTTATATGTTGTAACAAAAATACATTAAAATCAAGTAAAAAAACGCGATCTACTCATCAAAATAACATCATCTGAAGTTTACTTATCGAAATGATATTTATTTCTGTCTCGAATGACAAAAACACGTCCTGTTAACCGCTTTTGACAGGATGTATCTTTATCCCATGTGACAACCTAGTCAAATATGTCAAGAACTTTCTAGATGTACATTTCGTCATCCGTGTTCTTTCGAAGTTTTAAACAAGAAAAAAATTATTTTTAAGTTTAACTATTGATTTTCAATTTATTGACAGACCATCAATAACTTTTTATTAACATCCAAACAATTTTAGGGAAAGGATGAGTAACATAGGACTCGAATCATTGACTAGGATACTACCAATCAATAACTTTATCACCTTATGGATAACCCAATGATCAATATAGGCGCCTACAAAGTGTGAGACCATCACCAACAGACAGAAGAGATGATTCAACACGATCATCAGATACTATAAACTCATTGAATTGACTTACAAAATCTTTAGTTTTCTATATAGATTCAGGCATTCCACTATATTTCTCATCGTCTTGTTCGTAAGCGACCGATTCGAGCCATAAAGTGTTATCATAAGCTACAATCCCTCCGGTTTTCACCAGTTCAATCACTTTCTCATGGAATTTCATGTAATCCTCCTTCTCGGCATCCACAAATATGAAATCGAAGCTCGATTTTTCTCCCTGCAGTCGAATTATTCAATCATTTGAGGAAATTTATACCGTTTTTATTCAAATTCATCGTAATTATCTTTGGTTAACGATATACTTACACCATTGATAAGGACGTTAAGAACTGAAAAGGCATCTGATTGAATGAAGTTAATCTTGTGCTCAACTCCAGCCTTTTGTATGAACGGCAATCCGGTTTCGTAAGCTTCTTTGTCCAAATCAATCGCGGTTACCTACAACGAGTAATATTTTTCGCACGACGATCAAAAGTAGACTTGTTCGTGTATCGAGGTTACTGAATTCGACCCGTAACTCGACTCTCGAAAGAGATTTGAACATTTAATTACCTGACCATCGTCGGCCAGTGCAAGGGCGGTCGAGAGAAGAGAATAACCAGCGAAAACTCCAATTTCTATCGTCTTCTTGGCATTCATGATCTTTAAAAGCATAGATAAAAATAGCGCTTCATCAGCAGTCAAGTTCATCACGCTCCTGCAATAAAAATCAAGTAAAATTAAACCTTTAACTAGATTGCTTCACCACACTTGTGTTCAAGGACGGAGCCAGAAAATTTAAGTTGCGATATCAAAATTTTGTATAATAATTCATGTCTTATTAAAAACGAGTGGAGTCAAATAATAAGTGTCAATTTTCTGCAAAAAAAAATAATATATTTTAATTCGGTGTCAATTTTTTGGTTTACATATTATTTTTTATATAAAATACATTTAGAATTTTTTTCTCAAAATTTTGAGCATCAAATAACACCCATCAGTCCATTTGAATCCGTCAATGCTCGTACCTGATACATATCTAGATATGAATATATAGATATTACCATAAAAAATAAATCGACATCATTCAAATCCGAATAACATAAACCTCACTTAAATGAGAGATAAGAACATACTTTTCTCCATACTTCTTGGCAGAAACTTCTCTTAATTCCTTGAGTTGTTCGTGCTCTTTGGGATAAGCAATCTTCTCTAAGATGTACTACAAAAGAAATACTCATTAGCTTTTTCTTTGTAATCCGGATTCGAACAACATTGTAACATTATTCGAAAAAGACTGAGGATTGTTAGAAATAACCTGTACGATAGGGCCATGAACGATGAAGGAGTTATGATTCGAGCTCGAGCCTGCCATATGAAAATTGTTACAGGTACTTGGCTTTATTCAGTAATATTGTAGTTCTATTTATATACATCATGGCTTTGCACATAAGCTGTTGAGACGTAAATGGCATTAATTAAACAACTAACTGTTCGGTAACGTAATGTAAAGAGTTGAACACGAATTAATTACCTTTAAGAATAACATTGGTTAGGCATCGCGATTGGACCGGAAATTCTTTTTAGGGTTAACTACATATATGTCATTGACGTTTGGGTAAGTTTTCTTTACTATTTGAATTTGAAAAATTACATTTTCGAAGACTAACATTTTTTTTATTTATAACAAAAATGGACACTCCCAATAAATTAAATAAGATGATGACACATGTTATTAGTGGCGGAATTTGATATTATTTACAAAAGAGACCATTAAAAATATTTAAATTTATGTGGGTCTACCAATAAATTATATATTTTAGGGGATTAAATAACAATTTTACCATTATAACAACTTTTAGTTGTTCTAGTTAGCTTAACTATAAAATAGGTGCCTAAGTATACCTCTTCTTTTGCAATGGATGCCTAATGTTATTTTTTGAAATAGGTACGTAAAGTTTCATTCTGTTACTGTTGTAAAGTAACGTCGTTTAAAATCAGAATTTGACATGTGTCATTTAATTTAATTTTTATATTTTTTGAATAAAACTGAAAAATATAAATTAATTTTCAAAAGAATTTTAAAATTCTCAAAATTACAAAAATAGTGTCCTAAAACTCTAAATCTCAAAATTCAGGCCATTGTTGCCACTGATAGCCTCGTCGGAGCCCATCACTGTCGTTGATAGAGGCCCCAATCATTTCTCCCAATCATCCATCGTCTGATAACCGATAGTAGGTGTGCCGATCGACCATCAAACGAAATATCGCCACCACTTTTTTCTAGAAGGAAACAAATACCCATTTTTTTCTTCAAAAATGATGTATTTTACCTCCTTGCCCTTTTTTCTTCATCCCAACTCACAAACAACTCCAAAGACTCAAAGTCCAACATTAATATTGAGGCTAAGGCTCTCTTCAGCAGTCAATGGCCCAAACGCAAAGTTCACGGATCAAGTTAGACCGACCCATAAATTTCGAAATCTGGGTGGTTACATGACAACCCAGTTAAAGATGTCAAAAAGTTTTTTTTGAATAGTTTAAAGGTGATTACAATATAGCATTTGTATACAGATATTCTTAAACCTTTTGACAATGTAGCATCTGCTTTTTACTTCACCATTTGTTAAGTTAAGATGCCAGAAAGTTTTTAGATGTACATGAAATGTACATTTCGTCGTCCGTGTTTTTCTGAAGTTTTAAACTTATAAATAAAATTTTAAAAATGAGTGACAGGCTATCCACGTCTTTCCGCTCAAAAATTGCCTCTCTGCCTTCTCCACTCCTATAAACACCCCAATTTCCTCGAAAACACGTCGAAAACAAGAAGAAAAAAAGACAATTGATCTTTAAGTTTAATCAGTGATATCTAATTTATCGACAGACCATCAATAACTTTTTTAACATCGAAACGAATTTAGAGGAAGGGATGAGTAACATAGGACTCAAACCCTTGTCTATGATACTAACGATCAATAACCTTATGGATAATCCAATGGTCAATATAGGTGCCTACAAAGGGTGAGACCATTACCAACAGACAGAAGAGATGATTCAACTCGATCATCAGATGCTATAAAGTCATTGAATTGAATTACAAAATCTTTAGTTTTCCATATAGATTCTGGAATTCCACTGTATTTTTCATCGTCTTGTTTGTAAGCGACTGATCCGAGCCATAAAGTGTTATCATAAGCTATAATCCCTCCGATTTTCACCAGTTCCATCACTTTCTCATGAAATTTCATGTAATCCTCCTTCTCGGCATCCACGAATATGAAATCAAAGCTCGATTTTTCTCCCTGCAGTCGAATTATTTGATCATTCGAGGAAATTCATACCATTTTTATTCAAATTCATCATCATTATCTTCGGTTAACAATATACTTACACCATTGATAAGGTCGTTACGAACTGAAAAGGCATCTAATTGAATGAAGTTAATCTTGTGCTCAACTCCAGCCTTTTGTATGAACGGCAATCCGGTTTCATCCACTTCTTTGTCCAAATCAATCGCGGTTACCTACAGCGAGTAATGTTTTTCGCATGACGATCAGAGGTAGACTTGTTCATGGATCGAGGTTACTGAATTTGACACATTGCTCGACTCTCAAAAGAGATTAGAACATTTAATTACCTGACCATCGTCAGGCAGTGCAAGGGCGGTCGTGAGAAGAGAATTGAAAACTCCGATTTCCATCGTCTTCTTGGCTCCTGCGATAAAGATCAAGTAACATTAAACTTCGAACTACATTGTTTCACCGTCACTCTGTCTGATGCATATCTAGATATGAATATGTAGATATCACCAGAAAAATAAATCGGCGTCATTCGAATCCGAATAACATAAACCTCACTTAAATGAGAGATAAGAACATACTTTTTTCCACACTTCTTGGCAGTAATTTCTCTTAATTCCTTGAGTTGTTCTTGCTCTTTGGGATAGGCATTCTTCTCTAATATGTACTACAAAAGAAATACTCATCAGCCTTTTCTTTGTAATTCGGATTCGAATAATTTCGTAACATTATTCGAAAAAGACTGAGGATTGTTAGAAATAACCTGTATGATAGGGTATGATAGGGCCATCAACGACGAGGGACTTATGATTCAAGCTCGAGCCTGCCATAGGAAAATTACTTCAGGTACTTGGCTTAATCCATTAATATTGTGATGCTATTTATATAAATCATGGCTTTGCACATAAGCTGTTTGATTAAATGCCAAGCAAACTGCAGTAATTAATAGCATTAATTAAACAACAAATTGCTCAGTAACATAAGGAGTTGAACACGAATTAATTACCTTTAAAGATAACATTAGTTAGGGATCGCGACTGAACCGGAGGTTCTTTTAAATACTTTAAAAGATAAAGAGTTAATTACACCCGACATCTCCAAACTATAATTGCTATCTTAGATTGATTCCTAAACTTTAAAATATTTTAATTTCATCCTCCAATTATTAATGTATATGTATCAATCCGATCTCATTAGCATTTGCTGGGGTTGAACTGTTTTCTGCCCTCGTTGAACTTGTTCTCGACTAGCTTTAGTGTTCTTCGTAAATGCAAGAAGGGAAAAAGAGGCCCTAACGACATCCTCAAAACACTCGATTTCCTCACCGTAACATGTATGATATAGCTTCTTGTCCTTGCCGATTTCAGCGTCAGTTTCGAGGAAATCCCGAAAGGGCGGTCGCCTCTCACAAAATGTTTTGGTATGAAAAAAAAAATATGAAATCAAATCTCCAACAACTATCATATCACATCTCGTGATTCCTGTCGAAATCATTTTTTTACGCTAGACAATAGCTTGACAATTAAGTTTGAAAATTAGGGGTTGACCTTTTTAATTTAATTTTTTAAAAAATATTTTAGAGTCGCTATTGATCACTTTGAGTCAAACCAGACATCATAAAAAAAATTAGAGATTCATTTTTTAAAAAAATATTGGGTCTGAGAGTCGATTACATGTAAAGAAGGATTAGCACCCACAAACGCCCATTATCGGTACCTTAAATTATGTGACATTTTGGCATTTCGAATAATATTTGAATTTAATTAAACCCTTAACTATTAATTGGATTTAAATCCAAATGAAGATATTCCTTTTATAAGGAAATATATTTTTACCCGAATATGAGATTAAAATCATCCAATTACGTTAGGACGCCCCTATTCTTATTCAAAAATATATTTTCAACATAAAAAGTTTTTAATGCATGATCAATTATTATTTTATTTATTTTAAGTTCTAACATATAAAAGGCTCTAATTGATTTTGTTTAAGACTGTGAATATTATTAAATTTAAAGGCTTCCATGAGATAACACCCAATTGTTTGAGCACCATCCATATCAAAACCCCTAAATTTTAGATAATATTCACTAATCAATTTATTATTCTAATTATTTAAAGTGATAATCCTAATTAAAGCTCTAATTAATTAACTAAATTAATCATCCAATTCTAGGTTATAATGAATACTAATTATTCTACTTCAAAGTCAATGTTGGAACAACACCTCATTGCAATGGGACACTACCCAAATTTGAACTCCAAAGTTCCCACTTAGTACACATTAACTTGCTACAATTATCTCACTTAATTAATTATTAAATCCTAATTAGAGAACCTAAAGTCTAAGGCTTTAACAATTAATTAAAACTAAGTGATTAAATTGTCTAGCATACAAAACTAGATGCTCAATTTAAAACATGTACCAAACATATAATTTAAACAAATAAATTAAATTAAAACAATTAAAGGACTAAATTGAACAAATTAAAGTTTTAAACTTGATTTCATTGCGAATGGTGACCAAATTGAATTACAATTTCAAATTTCGGGGACTTAAATCCCTATTAGCCCAAACTCTAAAAATACACGGATCTTTATCCGAATCTGGATAAACGCGTGGATCTTTTTCTTTGACCCGGTACTAAAACGGCACCGTTTTGACTCACTTATAGGAGGGGTAAACCGAGCTGAACTCGACCATAGCAATATTTCACTCTCAACTCTCTGCACACAAACAAACATTTCCCAGAAATCTAACCTCGTTTTAGATCAAAAACCTTGGATTTAGGTTAGATGTTCATCGTATTCATCCATTTTTGCATAAACACTTATAATCTCGGCCAACAAACACCTTCAACTCTACTGCTTGATCTAGCTCTGCTCTTTTTTGGCCACATTTAGCCGTTCGCCGGTTGCCATAGGCAAACGTCAACAGCCACAGACGACTCTCGATCACCGTGTCTGCCGCCATGCTGTGTCACTGTTCGAACTAAAAATAATCAAATTTTCTATTTTTTTCACCTAGATCTATCCCCGGCTCGACATAGCCACCCTACTTCCCCGACATAGACTACCTACTCGAAGCCCAAACTCTCTTCAACTCCACCATTAAAACATTTCGATCACCAGATAAGAGCTTTCAGCCACCCTTCATCTGGTTTTCATTCGATTAATGTATATGTTAACTGAAAAGCCTTGTTGCTCCCTTCCGATCTTGTGTTAAGAGGGTTGAAATACTCCTTTGATGAATTGGCTAAAACTGATAAAATAGTGGACAATTTTGCATGTTGATTTTAGAGTGGTTCGGCTTCTAAACTAAGCCTACATCCACTATCTTAGCACACCACTAAGGGTTTCCCAATTCACTATGAATTTGTCCCCTTTTCAAGGCTTAGGAGGAAACCTTTACAGCCCTATCTTTTAACGGCAAAGATAGAACCACTCTAGTTTTTGTCTAAGGCTAAATTAGAACCTCTCATTTTACAAGGGATCTATGTAAACTCTAAATCCTCACTTAGGTGGGTGTTTACAAGCATTTAAGCTCACAAGAGTACAAAATATTTACAATTAAGCTCATTTTCAAACACTATATACAAGAGAAATGAAGAAATAAGAATCAGACTCAAATTCTCTTGATCATGTTGCTTGGATGTGTTCTCTAACCATCTTCAAGTGCTCCAAGGCTTGTATTTATGTTTGGAATAAGTTCCTAACGTTGGTGACCATTGGGATTGATTTGGAGCCGTTGGGGATTGATTTCCATGCAAAATTTCCTCTTCTGGTGCCTGCAATATCGATACTCGTGTGGGCGTATCCATAAGGTGCCTATTAAGGAAATAGCCATTGAAGGCTGAAAAACCAGGCTGGTTTCGATACCATTAAGGTGGTTTCGAAACCACTGGTTTCGATACCACCTGCCCTGTAACGATACTACAGAAATTGTATTAGTACGGGTGTTTCTTACTGGAAATGGTTTTCATAAAATGGTATCGATACATACCAAGGTATATCGGTACGAGCCTTGTAAAAATGATATTTTGGCCATTTAAAAAGCATTTTAAATGTGTTAAAAACCTATGAACCATTTCAAACATATTTTCAAGTTGTTTGGACTTTAAATAAGTTTTCAAAATATTCAAACAAGTCCAAAATAATTTTTCAAATTATTATATCAAAACAAATATCCTAATAATCTCCCCTTTTTGATATAATAAAACCAACTTGAAAGATTCTTTTTTTTAATTATCCCCCTTTGTAAAAATAAATTTTGAATAAGAGAATATAGAGTTAATAGCTCTCCCTTATTCATTTGAAAATTCAAATTTTCAAACCATTCTCCCCCCTTTTGTTATATCAAAAATGGTTCAAACCAAAGTTTGAAAACTTTTAAGTCCATAACAATGGAGAGTTAAATTTTTTTAACAAAATAAGAATTTTATTTTAAAATAGGCTCTCCTTACTTAAAGCATTCCATTTTAAATCAAATTAAGGCACACATGCTTGACACTTTAAGAAAACATTGAATTTCAAGATAAAATTAAATTAAGAGCACAAAAAATTCAATTTTATCTAAGACTTTAAAAATCTTTATGCAAACATATGAATAAAATCATTATCATGTCATGCCATTTAGATATTGAAATAAAAGCTCAAATGCATGATCATTGAATTTCAAGATAAAATTAAATTAAGAGCACAAAAAATTCAATTTTATCTAAGACTTTAAAAATCTTTATGCAAACATATGAATAAAATCATTATCATGTCATGCCATTTAGATATTGAAATAAAAGCTCAAATGCATGATCATTAATCAAATAAAAATTAGATAACCAAAGATATAAAAAATAAAAGCATTAGCTTAGAGGTTACCCAATTTCTTCACTTGTGTGACTAGAGCATTTCCATATCTTTGAATAGTTTTCTATTGCTCCAACACACCTACAAAAGACATTTACTTGAATTTTGGTATCCAAATTGCTTTGGATCCATTTACATTAGTCACAATGTCTTTAGTTCCCTTAGGAACCCATACTTGTCTAATCCTATAGGATTTTCTCTTCTTTATAGGACAAGTATGTATAGAATGACCATGATAATGGCAATGTGAGCATTTTGCCATTACGTGACAAGATGAATTATTAAAAATAATTTATTTTTCTTTTGTTAAACTTTCAAGCTTAACTTTAAAATCAAAATTTTCTTTTTCTAAAACTTCATTGCTTGTTTTTGAAAACTCTAAATCATTTTTTAAAATTTCATTTTGGTTTTTAAAATCCAACTTTGTTTTCAAAAGAAAATCATTTTCAATTTCAAGTTTAGAAATCATTTTCTTAAATTTGGAATTCATACTCTCAAATTCCAAAAATAATTCATCAAAAGCATCTTGTAACTCAGCAAATGAATATGCATTTGGATCATTAAAGTTAGAAGATACCTTGGGCTCATCGAGAGCCGAAACACCATCCACCTTGGGTGATTGGAGGATGTTAGCACAAGATGGAACACAATCTTTCTTCTCTTCTTTGCAATAAAGTTTCTCAAGCTTCTCCCACATTTCTTTGGCTCTTTTGCATGTGGAAACCTTCTTGGCAACTTCTTCATTGAGGCCACAAAGAAGGATGTGCATCGCTTTTGCGTTTAGCTTTGCCTTCGTGTCGTTTTCACTCCTTTACTTCTTCTTCTTCTTAGGAGCTTCCAAGTAGCCATCTTCAATAATGTTCCAAACCTCATAATCATGAGATTTGATGTAGTACTTCATGAAATTGCTCCATTGGAAGTATGCTTCTCCTTGGAAGAGCGGAGGACACGAGATAGAGCGACCTTCTTCAAATCTTGCCATTTCTTGATCGGAGAACTTCGAGCAAATGATCTTTACTTCTGGATGTTAGTTCTTTGATGAAGACCAAGATCTGATACCAATTGAAAAATCTTGTTGCTTCCTTCCGATCTTGTGTTAAGAGGGTTGAAATGCTCATTTGATGAATTGGCTAAAATTGATAAAATAGTGGACAATTTTGCACGATAATTTTAGAGTGGTTCGGCTTCTATACTAAGCCTACATCCGCTACCTTAGCACACCACTAAGGATTTCCCAATTCACTATGAATTTGTCCCCTTTTCAAGGCTTAGGAGGATACCTTTAAAATCTTATCTTTTAACGGCAAAGATAGAACCACTATAGTTTTTGTCTAAGGCTAAACTAGAACCTCTCCTTTTACAAGGGATTTGTGTAAATTCTAAAACCTCACTTAGGTAGGTGTTTACAAGAATTTAAGCTCACAAGAGTAAAAAAGATTTACAATTAAGCTTTTTCTCAAACACTAAATACAAGAGAAATGAAGAAATAAGAATTGGACCCAAATTCTCTTGATCATGTTGCTTGGATGTGTTCTATAACCATCTTCAAGTGTTCCAAGGCTTGTATTTATGTTTGGAATGAGTTCCTAGCCGTTGGTGACCGTTGGGATTGATTTGGAGTCATTGAGGATTGATTTTTATGCAAAATTTCCACTTCTGGTGCCTTTGGTATCAATACTCGTGTGGGCATAACGATACGGTGCCTGTTATGGAAATAGCCATTGATGGCTGAAAAATCAAGCTGGTTTCGATACCATCAAGGTGGTTTCGATACCACCTAACCTATATCGATACTGCAGAAACTGTATCGGTACGAATTTTGCTTACTAGAAATGGTTTTAAAAAAATTGTATCGATACGTACCAAAGTGTATCGGTACAGGCCTTGTAAAAAAGATATTTTGGTCATTTTAAAAGCGTTTTAAACATGTTAAAAACCTATGAAACTATTTCAAACATATTTTCAAGTTGTTTGGACTTTAAATAAGTTTTCAAAATATTCAAACAAGTCCAAAATAATTTTTCAAATTATTATATCAAAACAATATCCTAACATTAACATATTTGCTTTCTTCTTTTTTTGCAGAAAGCCGAAAAGAATGAAAGAGATTATACCTTCCATAGATAATTCGACGAAGTTTGACCGGCGATGATTCGAGTCCCTGACATTTTTCGCGTTTCTAGTGTTGCTTCAACTTTTCGATGATGTCGTCGACGCTTCGATCTCTAGTTCCGTCAGCAGTTCGTAGCTCCGATATCCCCTCGGCTTCCCGGCAACGTTTGACTTCTTAAGGTAACCATCTTCTCTCTCCTCTTTTATTATTTATTATTATTATTAATGATAAGTATTAATTGCCTATTATTGCTGACATTTTCTCTCCTCCTATTTATAATAGGTTGACTCACTAATGTCATGCTGACATTAGCACACGCCAGCTGGACCTAGATCAGGATAAAGAAGCACATTATCCGTGACATTTGTTCAGACCAATCACCGACTGCCACGTGTAATATTTTAGGCAAAAAAGAGTTTTTTTCTAGATATTTGTGTTTCTTGGGCTATATTAGCTGTAATCGGGCTGGAGAGACTTGTAAATGGGTTGTAATGAACTGATATTGGGTTTTCGGCAATTTTATGTAAATGGACATTTTTGAGGACTATATATGGACTTAATTATTTATTTATTGAGTTTATATTTATTTATTATTTGTTAAGATAAATATCTATTTATATAGGTATCCGGATAAAATTCGAGTCTTACAATTCCAGATAAACATACTTGAGAATGCAGCTTTTTTTATCTTTGTCATGCAAAGTTTACATATGCATGTAGAAGAAACAAGATTCAATAACTGATATAGTCGTTTACAGAAGGTGAGACCATCACCAATGGGGGAAAAAGAGAAGTCGACTCGATGATCAGATACTAAAAAATTATTAAATTGAATTATAAAATCTTTATTTCTCCATATAAATTCAGGCATTTCATTATATTTCCCGTCCTCCTGTTTATAAGCGACTGGCCCAAACCATAAAGTGTTATCATAAGCTATAATCCCTCCAATTCTCACCAATTTCATCACTTTCTCATGGAATTGTATATAATCCTCCTTTTTGGCATCAACAAATATGAAACCCAAGCTCTCCTTTTCTTCCTGCAATTGAATTATTTTGGTCATTTGATAGAAGAAAAAAAAGAATATGGTGTTATGATTAGAGGCGAGTAAAACACGTTTCGACTAAAAAAATATTTTTTTTCGGTTTGACTCAACTCAAATTATAATTTTATTGTAATAAGGGTTTTTTGAGCAAATTATAAAAATGGTAAAAATAGGGTGATGAAGTCGCCACCGGCCACTTTGGTAGGCCAGACACCATTAAAAATAACCAGAGATTCTAAACGTTTGAGTTCGGGAGTTGATTACACGTGAGGAAGGATTAGCACCCACAGCGCCCAAAATTAGTATCGCGTTGATTTAGTGTTGTCTTTGCAAGAAAACCAAAATTTGAGTTAATTTAATTTTAACTTCTAAAATGCATGATAATTTAAAAATACCCTGATATTCACGACAGTCAAAGGAGATAACACCCGGAGACCAGAATGCCACTCCCAATAGAATACCGGAATAATAGGGCCTACACTAGATGTAATAGTTATATGTATGAACAATTAAAGTATAAACAAAAGTAAATATGAAATTCTAATGACGAAAATATATTTTTATTCATATAAGTAATTCATACAACCTAAAATACACATACAAACATGACTTACAAAATATATATTATTCTATATCTAAACCAAAAATAAATACAAAGATAAATATTAGAATTTACCCTACTAGAAGTTTGAACAGAGAACCTCGACCGACCCCTAACGAGATCTTGACATCATTTAGCCATGACCCAAAGATTTATTCGAACGGAGCTCAGCAAGACCTTCGATCGAACAAACAGTCCGAAAAATAATTCCCGGCGAGAACATTGCTCTCGAGCCTCGAAAGTGCACCGCCGCAAGGCTTGCGCCACGCCGATTGCTTTCAATTGCATTCGCAATTCATGGCATCTTTCAATTGCAATTGGCCAATTTTTCTTGTTGTTTGGCAGCCTCAAATGGTGGGGGCTGACGCACATTTTTCTTTTTTTTTATTACTTTTATTATAATGTAATAAGATATAATAATACTATATAATAATACTATATCCGAACAAAAATGAGTGATTACATTTATAAATTTGACTCAAGAAAAATTTAAATAGATTTTGAGTTATAAAATATGATTTGAATAACACGAATTATTTTATTATTAATTAAGAATTAAGTTTCAAGTTCGAGTTGAGTCTCTTAATTCTATTTAATATATGTATATCAGATATGAAAAAATATAAAGATATATATATATATATATGCATATTGGTCGATCAAAAATATATATGTATATTGTATATGACTATAGAAATCTGTTTAAATTGAAAACTAATTAGTATCATAACCGGCTATACCTAATAGGGACGGATGGGGTCAGGCCCCAAAAATTTTAAAAATAGGAAAACTTTTAAGTTGGAATAATAGTAAAATTGTATTTTTAATCCCCTAAAAACATATAATTTATATTGTTGGTCTCTTAAATTTAAATATTTTTAAATGGCCCCCTCAAGAAATAAAATTGAATTCTGCCGCTGATCATAGCATTTTAAATATTTGTAATTAAAACTGAACAGAAACTCGAACAACTCGACTCAACTCGAAAAAATTTCAAATAAAGTTTGAGTTATAAAATAGTACTTCGTCACACTCCATTTTGTTCAAATTCATAACCATTATATCAAGCTGATGATATACTTATACCATTGATAACGTCATTCAAAACGGAGAAGGCATCTGATTGAATGAAGTTAATCTTATGCTCAACTCCAGCCTTTTGTATGAACGGCAATCCAGTTTCATAAGCTTTTTTGTCCAAATCAATCGCTGTTACCTACCGATCATATGACGATTAGAAATAGATCTATTCACGGATCAAGATTATCGAATTTGGAGAAAATATCAGAATATTTAATTACCTGACCGTCGTCGGGCAAAGTAAGGGCGGTTACGAGAAGAGAATAGCCGGTAAAAACTCCGATTTCCATTGTCTTCTTAGCATTCATGATCTTCAAAAGCATTGATAAGAACTGTGCTTCATTGGCGGGCACACTCATGATGCTCCTACAATAAAATCAAGTAAAAAATTAACTTTAAAATATGAGCCCTAAGTTTATAAAATAAAAATAATACTAATGGACTCATTTAAGATGGACAAATTTGGACAAAAATTTAAGGTTATATTTGATTTGAATCAAACTTAGACAAACATGAATGATTTTAATACGAAATGCTGGATCAACTTGTACTTAGCGCAACTCGACCTATGACACCACTACCGACACTTTTGTCATATGCATATAAGGATATGAATATAGGGGTGTTCAAAATTTCGGTTAACCGAATTAACCGGCCGAACCGAAATTTTTTCGGTTAATCGGTCGGTTAATTTTAGGTTCAGTCGGTTAATGATTAATGATTTTTTTAAACTTCGGTTATTGGTTAATTCAGTTCGAAATCGATTAATTAACCGAAATTTTATATTTTATATTATATATATATATTTGTCACTAAACTTTTAAAAATTTTAAAATGGTCATTAAACTTTATCAAATTAGCACAAAATGATCATTAAATTTATTAAATTACTAAAAAATAATCATTAAATTTTTCAATAGTTATCAATAACTTATAATGTGCAATAAATCAATGATCATTTTGTAATAATTCGATAAGATTAATGGTTGTTTTATAACTTTTGAAAGTTCAGTGGCTAAAAAGATTATTTTAACATAGTTTAGTGACCATTTGTGTAATTTACCCAAAATTTTATAACAAATTTCGGTTAACCGAATTAACAGAACTTTTTTTGGTTCGGTTAAAAATTTTCGGTTCGGTTAACTGTTAATAGGAAAAAAAATTCGGTTAATAAAATTTTGGAAGTTCAGTTCAGTCGGTTAACCGAATCGACCGTTTGAACACCCCATATATATATGAGATAAGATCCAGTTACACAATGTAAAAGTTTTTAACTTTTACACTTTTTTTGGATCGTTGGATGAGTGAAACAGATGGCTGAGATTAACAGTGGGTTATGTGAAGATTATCACTTGGAAAAAAAAGTAAGGAGTTAATCTGAGCCATCCATTTCCCCATCTAACGATCTAAAAAACATGTATTCAGTGTAAGTGGATCCTATTCCTATATGAATATGACTTAGAGATCGTTGTTTTAACTGATGTTAATGATTGAGATTAAAAGTTTTAAATTATAAATAATCTAGTTATTTGTTTTCTCCATGAAAACTATATCATTTTCTATTGTGGATCCCATACATCTATTTTTATTAATTTAACAATACAAAAGACGTGTAAAAATTGGATCCTAACCCATATACATTTATTAATTTAATGATCTACTTACACCATGTAAAACTCATCTAGTTTTACACATTTTTTTGGGATCGTTGGGTTAAATGAAATGGCTAAGATTATTACTTTTTTTCTCGTAAAAATAATCTCATTTTCTATTATTAATCTGAATAGTTTAATTATTTTCTTCTAACAGTAAAAAAATGTAAAATTAATACGTTTTACCTAATATAAGACAATCTTACCCATTCTCTATATATATTAAAAGAAGTAAACAAAACCATAATTGATACATATCCTTTATCCTCACTCGTATTTCAATTCCTAGTAACATAAACTTCTAAATACAAAAACCACACAAACGAGGGATGAGCCTACCTTTTTTCATACTTCTTGGTAGTAACTTCTCTTAGTTCCTTGAGTTGCTCGTGCTCTTTGGGATAGGCATTTTTCTCTAAGATGTACTGTTGGTTATATATCCCACATTGGAAGGGTACATCCTTTGGGAAGGGTATTTAAAGAGTACTCCTTACTCTCTCTTGTTGAATGTGGTTAAATAACTCTCTTGTGTGTGTTGTTGACCAACTTGGCTTGGCTTGACTTGTGGCCAATGTAACTATCTTTTTGGGGAAATTTTGGAATAATTTATTTAGAATTGTTTTCTGGAAATTTGAATTCTTGAACCAAATTTATAGGCAAATTATTAAAACTGAAACATTTTAATCATGTGTTAATTAGAATAAAATTAGAATCAATCTACTGATTAATTCCTTATTTTTATCACCTAATTAACAAGTGACTGAATTTCAGCAGTTGACCAGCCGTTAAAATCAGAAATCAATGTTTAAGATTGATTCAATTTGTCGTTTTAACCTTTGTGTAAAGCCTATAAATAGAGAAGGTTTTTAGAATTCTTAATGATCTAGATTACTCTGCTTTCAAAGTTCTCTCTTTTATTCTTTCTGTGAGAAGAGCAATTTCATCATTGTCCACTCTGATCTTTAGATGTACAATTATTGAAGCTACCGTGTTAGCCTCGGGAGACGACCACCTGCTGCAGCGATTACACACATCAAGGCAAAATCATTTCTAAAGCAGTGGTTTATACCATAACACATTTTCTTATACGTGTTTTACTTTGTTTATAATTATCCAGTCAGTGCTAACAGTTTATTTTGTAGTAATCTTACCAATAATTTAGAAATAATTTCATATACTGCAATATGTCAAACCCAATGTCAAAGCTTGATGCACTCAATAAGACCAATTATCGGAGGTGATCTCAACGGATAATTATATTCTTTGAGCAACATGATCTTGATTATGTGCTGCTCAAGCCGACACCCCTACATGTGAGCAACATGATCTTGATTATGAGCAACATGAGCAACATGATCTTGATTATGTGTTGCTCAAGCCATCATCCTTAGATGTTGTTTTCGACACATTTGGTGGTGACGACACTCCTACCCCTACAAGTGCAGTCCTACAGCCCACAAATGTTCATAATTTTACTAAAGCGTCCATCGACAAGTATGAGAAAGACAGCAAGACTATTTGTGGCTTTCTTTTAAGTCATATGTCGAACAAACTGTTTGACATGTTTCTTAAAGAGAAAAGTGCAAAGGCTATATGAGATACGCTGAAGAAGAAGTATGAAGCCGATGACACCGAAATAAAGAAGTATGTGGTCGGCGAATGGCTCAAATTCTAGATGTTCGACGACAAGCCAATCATGGATCAGGTCCATGCTTACGAAAAGCTGGTTTCAGAGATCTTGGCCGAGGGTATAAATATGTGCAAAGTCCTGCAAGCAAATATCCTCATAAAGAAGCTGCCTAAGTCCTTGTCCGACTATCGCACCTCTCTAAAACAAAAGAAATGGGTGTTTACAATTGAGGAGCTTGTGAGCCACATGAATATATTAGAAGTCAACCGACTTAAATATAAGTTGACTTCTTCTAATAATCTTTCTTTTAAGGCTAATCTGGTTGAATATGGGTCTGCCTCAGGGTCCAAATCTAATAAGACCATAAGAAGAGGTGGTTAGAAGCAGAAAGTCAAAACCCAGAAGACTGCCAACTTCAAGAAGCCTGCGAAGGATTAGACTCCACAAAGGCTTGTCAATTGCTATGTTTACGGATGGGCTGGACACAAAGCTTACCAGTGCCAATAATGGTCAGACTGCCAGAATGATAACAAACTATAACTGAATGTTTCTAAGAATGCTGATGACATCATAGCAGTAGTGGTTTATGAAGTTAACATGGTGGAGAACAATGCTGAGTGGGTCGTGGACACTGGCGCTTCCAGATATTTATGCACCAAACGATAGTTGTTCACCGAGTTTGAAGATGTGAAAAATGGTGAACAATTGTACATGAGGAACTCTAGCAGCTCTGAAGTGCTAGACAAAGGAAAAGTTTTGCTCAAGCTGACATCTGGTAAAACTTTAGCCTTGCATAATGCTCTGTATGTACCTGCCCTGTATAGATATTTGATTTGTGGTAGATTACTCAACAAGGAAGACATTAAACTGGATATATGACATGGTAGATTAAGACACGTAAATATTCATTCCTTAAAGAAACTCAAAAATTGAATTTATTACCTAATCTAGACGAGAAATTTTTTAACAAATATGATATTTGTGTAGAAGCCAAGCATGCTAAATTTTCTTTTAATACAATTTCTAAGATAAAATAGTATTGTTATAACTTATTCACTCAGATCTAGCAGACTTTAGAAACTCCGAAAGTAGGGGATTAAACACTACTACATAACATTTGTAGATGACTGCTCAAGATATACAAAGGTTTATCTCCTTAGAACTAAAGATGAGGCTGAAAACTTCTTTCTTATTTATAAGGAAGAAGTTGAAAATCAGCTATATAGCAGAATAAAACGGCTTATATCCAATAGAGGTGGTGAATACGGGTCTAATTTTCTTAACGAGGCATGTGAAAAGAATGGCATAATTCATGAAACCTCTGCCCCCTATTTTCCTCAACAGAATGGTATAGCCGAGAGGAAAAATAGAACTTTAAAGGAGATGATGAACTCCTTGTTGTTAAGTTTTGGGTTATCCGATAACATATGGGGGAAGCTATTTTGTCAGCAAATCACATATTAAACAGAGCACCTAATAAGAAATTAGATTGTACCCCATACGAGCTGTGGAAAGGTTATGCACCCAATTTGCAAAACTTAAAAGTGTGGGGGTGTCTGGCAAATATTGGTTTGCCTGAATTTAAGAAGTCCACCATTGGTCCTAAATTTTTTGATGCAGTGTTTATCGGGTACGCTTCAAACAATGCCACATACAGGTTCATGTATCTGCATGACTTATCTATTTGTGAAATTATGGATATTGTGTTCTTTGATGACATCTTTCCTTTAAAGAAACCTAGTTTAAGTGTTGGAACACAAGTAGAAAGTCGTGCCTCAACTTCTTCTGATTCTGGAAAGGATTCTCTAGAGATAGAGTTAGAGCCTTGAATAAGTAAAAGACAAAGGGTCGCATATACCTTTGGTCTAGATTTCCTAACTTCATTTATCTCTGAAATAAGTGGTGTAGATTGATGCTTGTCGAATAGTGATGCAATTTCGAGCAAGTATACTCGTCGTATCAAGTAATAAAGTGATGGGTAGAGTGTCAAACCCACGGGGATTGGATCACTTACTACAAAGTTATCAAACTTAAGAGTGTGTTTGCAAGTATTAGTGATTGTAGATTTGATTAAAACTAAAACAATTAAACTAAAGATAGCTATGAATAAGACGAACAACTGCAACAACTAACAATTAATTATGGAGGTTATGATTATTGCTAAGGATATATACTTAATCACCGTATACAATGCTATAGCGACTAGTAATACATGTCTGCGTAAACCATCAAAATCTTTATTTACTTGACATGATTTTCTAAAGAACTTCTGACTCTCTCGATGTTTAGAAGTTAATAATATTGAGCTTTAGGTAATAATGTCTGCGTGAACCGTAACAACCTATTATTTGTTTAAAAACTCATTTTTAGTCGTTGAAACCCTAAACTTATGTCTAAGCCAGATTATAACTAAGTTAACATCTTAGCCCTACTGTTCACGTTTGTATAATCTAACTCTCTCGATATTAAGCCACAAATCAATAGTTAAAAGGCCTCTTTTGATAGCTCTTACAATAAATACTATGAAGTACGATGAACATAATAAATAAAGGGGAAAACAACTATAGCATTATAAAAAAGTAATTAAAACATAAAATCCTGGGACGCAATAATCCCAACTTAAAGTAATTAGCTCATGTGTGAGCATAAAAAATCCATAACAAAATTATTAAAGTATGACAATTTATCAAGCAAGGTAAGAAATGAGTCGAACGTCATTGACAAACTCCCTCGAAGTCGTCCAACTGTGCTACAAATCTCCCACTCCGTCGCCCCTCTCGATGGCTCTGTCGTGAGAAGAATTCTCTAGCTTCCACTCTGGTGGTTCTCCGCAAGCTTTAGACTAGGACTGTTGCCCGTAATCGTGCTCCTTTTGAAGTAACATCCAAGTTTCTCTTATATAGGCGGTGAAACTAGAGTTTCAATACCCTAAAGTGCATGCGGCTTCATTAAGAAAGCTATTGGTTTCCTGTTTCATTTAATGTTGCGTATCTAGGAGAAATTCTATGTGGGAAGAAGTAGATTCATCTCTATCTCTTTATGCCTCGTTAGCTCCAACCATGAAATGTGATTCTCTTCTACTCCAGCAATCCTCCAACATCCACTAGCATCCTGCGCATACACAACAAAGCACCAGCTTTCCCGTGAAAATCACCAATATATATTGTTTAAAGCACAGGCAGTGTAACTCCCTATCTACATGCAAATATGTACAATATAACCTTAATGCAAACTATATGAGCTTGAAAACACGCAAAAGACAAGTAAAAGGGGCATAATAAATAGATCATTTACGCACTCGTCAGATACCCCCAAACTCGAATTATTGATTGTCCTCAAGAAAAAAAAACAAAAACAAAAAATAAGAACGGTAAACATCCCCTAAGTCATAAGGTTCTATTAAGCTATGATTACAGTGATTCTAAGTTATGTTGTAGCAGTAATTCATTCCTCAGCTATGTTGATGATAAGAAAATGCATTAGAGCTTACAGTTTTGTTCAAAAGATCAAATCTACTATAGGTGCAGTGTGTGCTAAGTTACATACATTCATCACTTAATAGCCTTAGAGAAGCTTAAGGGTTGCTTTCTATTGTTGCCTTTACATGTAGTTTTCTTTTTCAGCACATTATTTTACTCCATTTTCTTTTTAAGTTTGAAAATTGTATCCTTGGGCTTTATCTTATCACACTAACCCTTCAGTACCTGAAGATGGAGTGGAGCAAATAGCCCATCCCCGAGCCCTACAAGCAGTGTCATCCTGTGAAGACTTTTATTCACTATTTTCCAGCACTATCATTCCTACTAGGGAAAGTTAAATGAAGCAAACACAACTCACCTAGTGTACTAAGATAGCAAGAAGCATAAAATAATGCCCCTCAACAGTTTTGTTTAAATTACCAAGTCTTAATTAATTTTCTTGATTTTCAGGGAGTTTTTAAGCCTTTGTTTTGCTACATTGAGCATTAAGGTCATTTACTTTAATTCATGCTTTGGCATCAAAAAGTCAACCAAAAGCATCCATAAGGTTTCTTAAGTGTTTAGATTGCATGCAACATGTGGTTTTAAGGGCCACAACAGATTCACCATTAAGTTCAAAACGTGAAAGCTTTTAACACCTTGTAAAGCATCAATATAGATTCATCATAGGAAGTCATAATCAACATAGCATCAGTTCCAGGTTCAAATGACTCATAAAAAAGGGAACCTGTCGGACATATTAGGTTAATTAAAGTCCTAAAAAATTTTAAATTTTAAAATTTTTACCTAAATTTAACATAATATATATATATGGGTATGTATTCCCCAAACTTGAGAAGAGCATTGTCCCTAATGCAAAAGGAAAAGAAAAAGCAAAACAAATCAAGGAAAAGCAAATATGCAAATGCAAAATATGAAAAACTAAACTAAACTAAAAGAAAATAAAAACTAACCCAGGGAGTTACTGGGTGGTGGTTCCCGGATGATGATGCATTTGCCTTTGTCTTGGGCAGACGCTTGTTTCTTGGCAAGACGGGAGGAGGCACCATCATCAGTATCTGGTTGCTGTCTCTGGCGGTTGGTGGTGGTGATCGGTGTTTGTGCTGATGGTTTCTTCATTGCTCGTACCTCCAAAAGCATCCAACAAATTGCTCCTTAGAGATTTTATCCTTCTTCCATTATGGCACTCCGGCCTCCTGGCAAAATGTCGTGATGAAACGAGGAAATAGAAGTGCCATTGTCTTCTCTTGGGATGTTACTCTGTCTAGGATAGCCCCGTAAATGATTTCATAGGGTTTAATCAAGCGGCCATAAATAATAGAATAGAGGAACAACAATCGTCTGTTAGAGAATGTGGTCATGTTTTTGGTGGGAAGTAGCCTGGTGTTCATAAACTTTGCCCATAATCTGTTAGTAGGGGTGAGGCTTTGCCATTGCACTGTCTGAGCATTCGATAGTGTTCGTACCCAAGTATTTTTAGCTATATAGAGGTCTCGTAGGAGCTTGCCGTCTTTATCGATGGTGGCGCTAGTGACGAACCCTTTATGTAGACTATAAACCATCTCAATATGGTAATGGCGTACGATGAGTCGGGGTGTAAATTCCACCTTCACTCCTCTGACAAACACCCAACCTTCACCATGTTGCCAAAGTAAGTGTAGAACTCTTTGACCCAGTCCTCATTGATCGTCCCTGGTTGTTTAGAAAAAGCATCTCATCCATGGGAAATGACGATTAATAACTCTTCACTGTCGAAGATGACAGTACAAATGTCAGACTGTGCTAACCCCTCTTCCTGTCTTGATGTTGGAAAGACTTGTACCTCTGTTTGAATGGTGTAGAGTGAAGTCTGTCCTTGAAAGTTGACAGGAGTTCAACGGAGGAGTCAGAATCAAAGTCTGAGAATGAGTCAGATGAAGACTAGAGGAATGAGGGAGATGAAGGAGGGCTTAGAGTGCCATATCGAGAATGAGACATGATATGGGGGAGAGTAGAGAAAAGCTTGTCGCAAGAATAACAACTGGTTGCTTTGGCAAATTATCGGCTTTGGTTTAATAATGGAAAACTTGGGGAAGAAAGATATGGATAGTCGAGGAAGAAAAAGGTTTGAGAGTAATTGAGGGGAGTCAATATTTAATGTTGATTGTTTTGTTTAGCAAGAAAGTGAAAGTATGCGGTGTGGGGCTGGGGTTGCGACGTGTGGAGTAGTTGTAGGTTATGGTGAAGGGGAAAATATTTTTTTATGTGTTGAATAATTAAAAACCTAAATCTAACCAATGCAATTAGTTCGCTGTCTCGAGTCTTAGGAGAATGTTCAACCCTTTGTCTCTTCCTTCTAATAACTGCCAAAAAATATAAACATCAAATAAAACCTAAAAAAGAGTAATTAAAGAAAATATAGAAATTAAATACAAAAATTTAAGATGCAAAAAGTAAAGGAAAATGGTTGGATGCATTAGACATTCAATAGTGTAACCAAAGTTTTATCATGATGCACTGGTGCTCCTTTGTAAGCCTTTAGACGTTGACCATTGACCTTGAAGATTGGGTCGTCTTTGAGATCTTGTATGTCCACAGCACCATATGTGTAAACCTTAACAATTCAGAATGGGTCAGACCAACGAGATCTTAATTTGCCCAGGAAAGGCTTTAATCGAGAATTGTATAGTAGAACAGTCTGGCCTTCAACAAATGTTTGAGGCAGTAGTTTAGCATCATGTCATCTCTTAGTCTTCTCTTTGTAAACCTTGGCATTCTTATAGGCATTCAGATGATGTTCATCTAACTCATTCAATTCCAACAATCTTCTCTTTCTTGCTAGTTGATAATCTATATTGATCTTCTTGATAGCCCAAAAAGCTTTATACTCTAGCTCAACCAACAAGTGACAAGCTTTACCATAGACAAGTCGATAAAGTGACATGCCTAATGGTGTTTTGAATGCAGTCTGATAGGCCCAAAGGGGGGCTTCATCCAGCTTTAAGGACTAGTCTCTGCGGTTGATTTTTACCACCTTCTCAAGAATCCGTTTAATTTCTCTATTGGATACTTCGCATGTCCATTAGTTTGTGGGTGATATGTTATGGCTATCTTGTGATGGACTCCATATCGGCGTAATGCCTTGGAGATCAACTTGTTGTCAAAGTGTTTTCCCTCATCACTATTAATGGCTCGAGGGACTTCAAAGCAAGTGAAGATGTTCTTGTGCAAGAACCTCAAGACAATGTTTGCATCATTCTTAGTTGTAGAAATCACTTCCACCCATTTGAAAACATAATCTACCATGAGTAGGATGTACAACTATCTTTTAGAGGATGGGAAAGGTCCCATGAAATCGATGCCCCAAACGTCAAAAAGTTTAACTTCTAGGATGACTTGCATGGGAAGCTCATTGTGTCGAGATATGTTCTCTATCCTTTGACATCTGTCACACACCTTGTAATATGTATGGGCATCTTGGAACAAGGTTGGCCAGTAGAACCCAGATTGTAGAACCTTTGTTGCAGTCCTTTGCCCTCCAAAGTGTCCTCCACACATGGTAGAGTGACAATGGTAGAGAATATCTTCATGTTCCTCCTCAGGTATGCATATCTGGATCATTTGATCAGTGCATTGCTTGAAAAGGTAAGGCTCATCCCAATAGTAATAGCATGCATCATGGTGGAATTTCTTTCTTCCTTGGGTGCTAAGATCACAAGAGAAAATCCTATTTACAAGAAAATTAACAATATCAGCGTACCAATGTAAAGCCGTGGCTTTTAAAAGCTTCTCATCAGTGAATTCTTCCTTAATATCATACGCAACATCAACATCACATGCATTTTCAAGTCTATAAAGATGGTCGGCAACTTGATTTTCAATCCATTTCCTATCAACTACCTCAATATCAAACTCTTGTAGAAGTAATATCCATCAATAAGTCTAGGTTTAAAATCCTTTTTAGTTACTAGGTATTTAATGGCAAATGATTAGTATGCAAAATGACCTTAGTTCCTATTAAATATGACCTAAATTTATCAAATGCAAATACCATAGCAAGTAATTCTTTTTTAGTGGTAGTGTAGTTAACTTGTGCCTCATTAAGTGTACGAGTAGCATAATATATGACATGAAAAACCTTATTTCGACACTGACCAAGAACAACACCAACAACATAGTCACTTGCATTACACATCAACTCGAACGGTTGTGACCAAGTAGGGGTACTACCACGGGTGTAGAAATGAGCTCCTTCTTTAAGGTTTCGAATGCAGCACGACAATGGTCATCAAACTCAAATGCTCAATTCTGTTCCAACAAGAGACACAAGGGCTTCGAGATTTTGGAAAAAATCCTTGATGAAGCGCATGTAGAAGCCGAGTGGCCAATAAAGCTACGAATGGCTTTGACGTTTGTAGGTGGCGGAAGCTTCTCGATAACTTTAATCTTGGCTTTGTCCACTTCAATTTCATTGTCAGGGATGTGGTGGCCCAAGATAATGCCCTCCGATACCATGAAATGACATTTTCCTAGTTGAGTATCGGGTCAGTATTCTCGCATCGTTGTAACACCTTTTTTGAGATTTCCTAAATAGTGATCGAAAGATTCTCTATACACGGAGAAATACCATATGAACAGGTGAACGTCGTCTTCTCTTGGTCATCTGCTGCAATAGCAGTCTGATTATATCCAGAGTAACCATCCAAGAAGCAATAGTAGGGTTTCCCGGTGATCTTGTCAAGCATTTGATTTATAAATTGCAGCGGGAAATGATCTTTTTTCGTAGCTTTGTTCTGCTTCCAACAATTAATACAAATCTGCCATCTAGTAACAGTTCTAGTAAGGAGGAGTTCATCAACATCATTCTTGATTACATTTATTCCTCATTTCTTTGGCACACACTAGACAAGACTCACCCATGAGCTATCGGATATAGGATAGATGATTCCAGCATCGAGCCACTTAATGATTTCTTTCATAACCACAGTTTTATGACGGGGTCAAGTCTTCGTTGTGGTTCTATCAAGCTGCTCTGGTCATCTAAGAGCAAAATCCTATGCATACACAAAGTAAGACTTATCCCTTTTTATATCAGCAATAGTCCAACCAATCGTTTTCTTATGTTGTGACAAGACAGTTAATAATTTAGCTTCTTGGTCAGGTTTTAAGGAAACAGAAATGACAACAGGAAGTGTATCATTCTCCCTTAAAATGTATATTTAATTGAGGGGGAAGGGGTTTAAGTTCAAGTGTTGGCGGATGTTCAAGTGATAGTTTGGGCGTTTTGCACTCAGCATAATCCAACGGTTTAAAAGTCATACCAGGTCTATGAAGCACAACATTGGATCATTCAATCTCAAACTCACCTTTCTCATCAGCTTCATGTATGGCCTCGTCAAAGGTAACTTGCTCCTCATCAGTGTGTATTGTTGCAACACATCTCGGGCAAACTTTCTTTTACTAAGTCTTCTTCAGTGTCCATAAGATGGCATTCTTCATATTCATCTATGTACTTGAGTGTGTTGAAGACGTTGAATGTGATCTTTTGGTCGTTCATATTCATGGTGAATTCACCTTTTTCGCAGTCGATCACAATATGCCCGGTGGCTAGGAATGGTCTCCCTAGAATGATTGGAGCATTCTCATTAGCTTCATAGTCAAGGATGATAAAATCTACCAAAAAGATAAACCTATCTACCTTTACCAGGACATCTTTATTTCTGCCCTTGGGGTCAGATTTGAGATCGATCAGTCAATTGAAGGATCACCGATGTAGGCCTTGCTTTTCCCATCCCTAATCTTTAGAACACAAATTTCGGCATCAAATTTACACTTGCATCAAGATCACATAAGGCATGGCCAAAATAGTTCTGGCCTACAAAACATAGAATGGTAAAGCTGCTAGAGCCATTCATCTTGGGTGGCAAATCACTCAACACAGCCACCCATTCACCCGTAGTAGTAACAATTTCAACTTCACTCACATTCATCTTCTTTGTCACGATATCCTTCAGAAACTTTGCTTAGATAAACATCTTATCAATGGCCTCCAGAAGTGAGGCATTGATGTGCAACTGTTTGAGCATCTCTAGAAACTTTTGTTACTTAACATCTTGTTTCTGAGCTTTCAATAGTTGTAGGAATGAAGGTGGTGGTCTGGGCTCATCATGTAGCTTACTAGATATAGGTGCATCCTTAGCTTTATCTTTCTTGCCTTCAGTAGAAAGGTCACTCACTATATCAGACACAGAAGTTGGTGCCTTAGGTGTAGGAGCATCAGTGGATGGCTTGCTTGGAGTTGACTCCACTAGAGAGCTTCCCCTAAACTTGGCTTTTGTCCTCAGTTGCATGCCATTACGTATAGTGATGGCATTACGTTGCTTCAGATTAAAGGCTTTAGTGACTTTAGTATCACCAGGTAAATCTGCTCAACTAGGTGGTCTCGTTTTTAACATCTGGGCAATCTGCTCAACTTGTGTCTCTAAAGATCATAGGGAAATGGTGTTGTTTTGCATGATTGATTGTTAGTTTTGCAACATAGAAGCCTATGTTCACTATGATTCTTCAGGTAAGCTGCTTGATATTGCATAATAACTCGGGCAGTTTCATAAAATTTTGATAAGAACTATCAAAAGAATTATAATTAGAGTTAAAAGCCCCCTGATTTTGCCTCTGAGTCGTTTGTTGAAATCCAGGAGGTTCGGTTGATGCAGTTTGTTGTTCTCCTGAATTTCTCTTGTTACCTCCTCAACCAAAATTTGGATGTTGCCGCCACCCTAGGTTATAGGTGTTCGAGTAGGGATTGTTGTTGCGATTGGTGTTCCCTATGTAGCATCCAGATTCTTGTTGATGGGGACATTCACTTGACTGATGTTCCCCATCATAATGCTCACACGTGTATTGCACCACCTTGGCCTTTCAAACATTGGATGACCCTTGCACGCACTTGAAGGTTGGTGATGGTGGAGAGCTGAGCTGCCACAATCTGGAAATTATCCAGTTAGAGTGTTCTAGAAGCTTTAGGTCCATGCTTAAATCTCCCTCATTGGAACTGGTAGTCGGTGTTGGCTATCTGGTCAAGTATTTTTAAAGCCTCATCTAGTTCTCTATCGAGCAAAGTACCATTAGCTGATGAGTTGATCATCATCCTTGTTAGTGCATTGACGCCATTGTAAAACGTCATGACTTATAGCCAATCATGAAATCCAAGGATCGAGCACTTGCATAACAGATATTTGTATCTATCCCATGCTTCATACATGCGGAACAAGTCTTCAACCATACTTTGGCTCGATCTTACAGAGAGAAAGAGAATAGATTGAGTTGCAAAGCATTGGTAGGAATATTTGGTTGCCCGAAGTAGTCACAAACTTCCAAGAAAGCTTGAATGTGCTCTCGAGCATCTTCTCTTATTGATCCTCCAAATTGTCCAATGTTGTTGAGAATGTTGAACATAACGGGCTTTAGCTCAAAGTGAGCTGTCCTTAGGTCAGGCACAACAATCGATGGATTGACATTGTTGATAACGGGCTCAATGATGTCTCTAATATACCATCTAGGTCTAGCAGGGGTGGATCCTTCTGGCCATTATTTCTCGCTCCAATGACTCCATATCCAACGACTGGGGTATGCCTAGATTACGCACGTTCTCAGGGGGTTCACTTTGTCTTTGTTCTCCATATTCTTTTTCGCTCATAGTAGTCTCCAAAAATTTATTTCGTTCTCCAGATTGTATGGAAGAATAGGTTCTTTTTTAGACCTTCTAGTCATGCACTAGAACGAACTTGAGGAAGGACAATAAAAACAAAAAATAAATGAAAATAAAATAAAGTCCTAAGCACAATTACAACGTAATTATCAATTGTCAATCCAAGGTAACGACGCCAAAAACTTGATGCTTATCGAATAGTGATGCACTTTAGAGCAAGTATACTTGTCATATCAAGTAATAAAGTGATGAGTAGAGTGTTGAACCCACGAGGATTGGATCAATAACTACGAAGTTATCAAACTTAAGAGTGTGTTTGCAAGTATTGGTGATTGTAGATTTGATTAAAACTAAAACAATTAAACTAAAGATAGCTATGACTAAGACGAACAACTGCGGGAACTAACAATTAATTGTGGAGGTTGAGGTTATTGCTAAGGATATATGCTTAATCATTGTTTACAATGCTATAGCGACTACAATACATGTCTGTGTAAACCATCAAAATATTTATCTACTCGACAGGATTTTCTTAAGAACTTCTAACTCTCTTGATGCCTAAAAGTTAATAACATTGAGGTTAAGGTAATACATGTCTGCGTGAACCCTAACAACCCTATTATTTGTTTAAGAACTCCCTTTTAGTCATTGAAGCCATAAACTTATGTCTAAGCCAGATTAGAACTAAGTTAATAGTGTATCCCCACTGTTCATGTTTATATACCAAAACTCTCTCGATATTAAGCCACAAATCAATAGTTAAAAGGCCTCTCTCGATAACTCTGTCAATAACTATGCATAAAGTATGATGAACAGAATATATAAAGGGAAAACAAATATAGCATTATAAAAAGGTAATTAAAACATAAAATCCTAGGTCGCAATAATCCCAACTTAAAGTAATTAGATCATGTTTGAGCGTAAAACATCCATAACAAATTATTAAAGTATGGCAATTTATCAAGCAAGGTAACAAAAGAGTCGAATGTCCTCAAGAAACTCCATCCAAGCCATCTAACTGTGCTACAGATCTCTCACTCTGTCGCCTCTCTCTATGGCTCTATTGTGAGGAGAATTCTCTAGCTTCCACTCTGGTGGTTCTCTGCAAGCTTTAGACTAGGACTGTTGGCAAGCTTTAGACTAGGACTGTTGCATGTAATCGCGCTCTCTTTAAAGTAGAGTCCAAGTCTTTCTTATATAGGCGGTGAAACTAAGGTTTCAGTACCCCAAAGTTGGTAGAAAGTCCACGTGAGCAGAAGTAGATTCATTAAAGAAAGCTATTGGTTTCCTGCTTCATTTAATGTTACGTATCTGGGAGAAAGCCCATGTGGGCAGAAGTAGATTCATCTCTAGCTTTTTATGCCTCGTCAGCACCAGCCATGCAATCTGCTTAAGTTTTGCTCCAAGAATCCACCAGCATCCTGCACATACACCACAAAGTACCACATTTCCCGTGAAAAGTACCAATGTATATAGATATCATTTAAAGCATAGGTGGTGTAACTCCATATCTACATACATATATGTACAATATAACCTAAATACAAACTATATGAGTTTGAAAACACGCAAAAGACAAGTAAAATGGGCATAATAAATAGATCATTTACGCACTCTTCATAGATTCAATTTCTATTCCTATAGCTCAGACTTTCCTTTTAGATGAGGATCCAAAGTCGTATGATGAAGCTATTAGTTCCATTGACACTAGTATCTAGAGAGCTGCAATAAATGATAAATAAAAGTCAGTAATATCTAATCACACGTGAGAGTTTGTTGAATTACCTAGAGGATTTAGACCTATCAATTCTAAGTGGGTTTTTAGAAAGAAACTTGGACTCAATGGGTCAATCCAGAAATATAAGGCAAGACTATTAGTCAAAAGATTCACTCAAAATTTTGGTAGACTTCTTTGACACATACTCTCCTATCACGAAAATCTCAACGATCTATGCCTTGTTTGCGATAGCGTCCATTCATAAGTTGCATGTATATCAAAATGGATGTAAAGATTGCATTTTTTAATGAAGATCTAGATGAGGAGATATATATAGAGCAACCACCAAGTTTTGAGACACCTAACATGGAAGGCAAAGTGTGTAGACTTAAAAAGTCACTATATGGCCTTAAACAAGCTCAAAACAATGGTACGAGAAATTTCACAAAACTATTCTGAGTTTTGGTTTTACTGTCAATAAGCGGATGCATGCGTGTATTCGAAACTGTTTGGAACTGAATATGTTGATGACATGTTGATATTTAGTACCAACATTGAATCCATTAACAAAATGAAAATTTTCTTGTCCACTAAATTTGAGATGACAAATTTATGAGAGGTTGATGTGATCTTAGGAGTTAAAGTTACCAAATCTGAAAAGGGATTTTCTTTGAATCAAACACATTACATTTAGAAGGTGCTAAAGAAATTTGACAGTTTTGATGCCATCCCTACTAGAACTCCTTATGACTCTAGTATACGACTATTTAAAAATAAAGGAAGTAATGTTTCCCAACTAGAGTATGCCAAAATTATCAGGAGCCTTATGTTCTTAATGAACTATACTCGGCTTGATATTGTTTATGTTGTAAGTAGGTTGAGTAGATATACTTATAATCCTAGTGGTGAACATCGGATTGCTCTAAGACGCTTATTGAAGTATATTAAGGGTACTATGGATTGGAAACTTGATTTTGTTGGCTATCCTTCGATCTTAGAAGGATACTGTGACACCACATAGGTTACCGATAATGATGAACTAAGCTCTACGAGTGGGTATGTCTTTACCTTAAGTGGCACAACAATCTTGTGGAAGTCTGCTAAGCATACTTGTATCGCTCGTTCTACCATGGAGTCAGAATTTATTGCTCTTGACTTAGCTGGGCAAGAAACAGAGTGGCTTAGAAATTTTTTGGCGGAAATGCCTTTGTAGGGAAAACTGACTCCTCCAGTGTCCTTATTGTGTGATTCATAAGTTGCGATATGTGTGGCTCAAAACCAAGCTTAAAATGTTAAGAACAGACATATTCGCATAATACATGAATATGTAAGACACTTAATAAGGAATAGAGTACTCTCTTTAGAGTATATGAAGTTGGAAATGAACCTTACTGATCTGCTTACCAAAGGGTTAAGTCGAAAATTGGTTCTGGATTCATTGAGGGGGATGGGTCTAAAGCCCATTGGTTGAGGAATTCATGGTGGATACCCAACTTAGTTATCTAAGTTCAATGTGGTCAAACGAAGCCATGGAAAGACTCATAGTGTAAATTTCTCTTACCCATCCCTATGATGAATAATGTATATGCATAGGATGAGCTTAATTTCTCTTAATAAATTCATAGCTGAGGCTTTGGGTGGTCTTAGTGAAAAAGACTTGATGAATTTACCAATTTTTGGTTGAATATTTATTCTTAATAAGTTCATATGTAACACACCCGACCTGGATGTCACAATTTACGCCTCAAGCCCAAACTAAAACCATAAAATTCTCAAACTGGGTTTAGCTCAAACAAGTTATTTTTTTTAAAAGCATATAAAGTTAACAGTTGAAAATATAGATAATTCATTTAATTTGTTACAAAAGAGCTCCACTTTTATTAAAACGTTTAAACATTTGATTTGACTAATACAAATTCAAAAGAAATTTAACTCGACCATATAAGGTTCTATGAATACATAGCCCACTAAACACAAGTATCGTACTCTGAAAACCTCAACATGATGGAATCTCGTACTGATAGTGCTCCTCGATCCCACGATTCGACGATCAACCTACACACAAAAGTAACGATTCCGAGCGCTGAGCTTACAAAGCTTAGTGGTATATATCTACTCTACTATACTTCATGCTGATCATAAACATAAGCATGCAATCTAGTATGAGCAATAAGAAGAGATAAACAGGAACATGACGCTACCACTAGTCACCTAAACACATGCTCTCATCATAACAATCTCATACATGACCCACAAGGCCCAACCATACTTGGAATCTCACCATATCATCCGAGCTAAAACACACAAAACCATAAAATACAAACTTGGAGTGAGATCTGGTGCCACACAGCTTCAGGAATATACACTCTGACTGAGGCCCAATGCCACACAGCAATAGGAGCGTACACTCTTTAGGTGAGACCCGGTGCCACACAGCTTTAGAAACGTACACTCATACTCAAAATTTCTCATCGAGCATCTTCGAATGAGACCTGCTTCCACACAGCTTCAAGAATGTACATTCGACATATCTAACCATGGTGTTGCAACACTTTTTCATTTGGGTATCCGAATCCCATCAAACAAGAAAACTCAACCAACCAAATGCTTACTCGATATGCAAGCAACACGACCCCAAGGACCCCCTATTGTTACTAATCATCAACACATCATTTATTTTACATTATCAAGTTGTTAATACATTATGGAGAAGTATATAATTAATCTTATTCATTATCCACATTAATCCACGTTATCTCGTTTATCAAGGCATAACTCAATTATTAATATTCACATCAATTACCATCCTTCGTTTGCATTTATGGATTACTTAGTGCATTGGGTACTGGTACTCGAACATGAGTATCGACACGGTACTATCGAGTATTGGTTCTCACACATGTACCGATACTGAAACTGCTTACTAGAAATTGTAGATCTCCACAAGTACATACGGGTCAACTCGTACTGATACGGCCCTCAAATGTGTATCAGTACAGCCAAAGCTCTCCTATTGTTACCCTAATCACGATTTCACACCATTTTCTTGAATTACGGTCTTAAAACACTTTATTTGATCCCAAAGCTTATGAAAGTTATTAGGGCTTGTTTGCTGACACATCCACTAGATAATGTTAATTATCAGTTTCATAATCATTTAATATTGATTCCCAACTTTATGATCAGTTATTCGAATATTACCGATTATTAGTCCATTTAGTATAATTTTCACCAAATCTCATCAATCCATTCGATCAAGCATACAAGTCATCACAATTATTTCTATAACTCCCTAGACCCGCCTATAATTTTCACCTAAATTTTAGAAGGTCACAACACATACTCCAAACTTCCAAGAAAACATTTCCAAAATAAAGTCTCATAACATATAATAATTATATACTGTAGGACAAAATACCAAGTATTTAGTCTAGAACCATAACAAAATTTTAGTTACAAAATAATACCACATTGGGCAACTAGTAAAATATACCAGATCAAAATATAGGTTCATGTCATCCCAAATAAAGACAATATGGCGGATAGAAACATTACAACAAAATATGAGTACGAATGTGTCGATCCTCCAAGTGCTAAGTTCCACAGTAGACTATCCGAAAGTATCTAAAAGGGGGAGATTTGAGGGTGTGAGCTAGGGAGCTCAGTGTGTTCCAAAAAGTACAATTTAAAACATTTAACAGTAACTCATTAACAAGGCAACCATAGTTTCCTTAAGATCCTAGCTACCCTCCAACCAGACACCAAAATGCAATCCCCCAAGAACTGCATACTGAAAGACGTACCTTATGCCCTTGGATGTAGGAGCCTACCTAAGGGAATGCATTAGGTCCAGAAAGACTTACCCTAGGCCCGTTGGGAGTAGGAGCTTAACCGAAAGATTTACCAGCTGGATCAAGGTTGTACCTGCAAATACTTCAAATCATATCCCAAGAGTGTGCCCCCAAGTACAACAACATACATCAATAGGTAGTGTCATCAGATTCCAGATGGCAGACATGTGTTTATGCCAATAAAATAGAAATCAAATATCTCAATTTCAGATCAGATATAAGACATACTTTCAAACGTATTAAGTGTACATGCTTTCAAAACAGAAAAGTAGTCATGCTTTCAAAATAGAGGATATTCCAAAATTTATTATGAGAAATCATTTCAACAGATCTTGCAAAATGGTAATATAGCACACACAGAACACACCTCAAAAAGCTAGTCAGGAAGGTCTATCGAGCACCTGCCTCGTTACGCTCTGCCACTGTGCTAGATCCTAGATCATAACAGAATAAGGTTACTTTGAGAAATAGCTTCAAACTTAATTTGTTCACAGAGTTTATAAGATCATACCATTAACCACGGGGGCTGGTGAGTGGATAGAGAGGAGTCGGGTGAAAGGCGATTTAACGGTCAGGAAAGCCTCGGGTTCCTTTAAGCAGATAATAATTTACATCAGTTCTTTATTAAAAATGACCCTTTTAAAGTAATAACTTAATACACATGCAAATTCGGGTTTAAGGTTAGATTTGGAGGCTTTCGGGTTAGAATTTTACAAAACAGGCTTCAAAATCGAACTCAGGACGTCAAAAAATATAGAATAGGGGCTTTTAAAAAGTTGACTTTTTGGTCAGAGTCAATTGAGTTGACTTGGGCAGGTTTACTCGGACAGGTTTACTCAGACGAGTTGACTCAAACAGGTTTGGGTCAAGCGAGTCAGGCTCAGGTCAGACGGGTTGTTGGGTCGAACCGGATCGATTAAACGGGTCAAACTTGAATCTGGTTGGGCCTTACAAGCTTGGGCTTGAACGATGGTGGGCTCGAACCAAATTAGACAGTTTAGGCTGGTTTAGGCCATAACCCAAACTGGCCCACTTGCCCTAGATAATCCGGTCGTCGAGAGTTTGTCAGAAGGAACGCTAGAGGCACCAAAGGCCTTATTTTGGTTGAAAACAAAACAAAAATTAACTAAGCATTGCAATAATCCTTAGCCTTAAGCCGAAACCGAATCGTAACTTACCGAACTTACCCAAAACGAAGGAATAATGCCCAGAATCGATGTAGCTCTAACGAGGGCCTTAACGGCAACAGATCGGTGATCAGCCACCGAGGTTTTGCTCGTCTCAGCACAAGGATCACAGTGGTGCCAGCAGTGATGACCAGGGACGACGGTGATTTCACTAAAAAACAGAGGCGACGTTGGGTTTCCTCGGCGGATCTTGAAATAGTCTTCCCCGGCTAACGGCGGTGCACAAGTGCAAGTGGGGAAAGGGGTCTTGGTCGGATGAAGGCAGTGGTCACACTGACGATGGCAAGGATGGCCACGGTACAGTGGAGAAGATCAGAGACAACAGTCGGTGAGGGAAGGGGAAAGATTTGGATATTTCAGATTCAACTGGTGCATTAATTATGGTAGGTGGGGGTTCTGATTATCACTTATTATAGGATATAACTGAAACACAAAAGGTTAGATAAAAATTTAAAGGCATATAAATCTAAATATGGTTTTAGCTCAATTGGCTAAGGCAAGGCTCACTAAGCTTGGGATCAAAGGTTCGAGGCCCCCAAAAGGCAGTTTTCCATTTTTTACCAGAGTGTTAGTCAAACAATCATCAAATAACTATACGAGCATCTCAAATAACCCTACACGGTCTCTACAGCCTCTACAAGTCACATCATATTCACGATATTATTATGCATTTCATAAATATAAATCTCATGATATCAGTTTTAAAACATGCTTATCTATCATCAACCTATTTTGCAACTACTAACAAGCAAGGCAATTATACTTATGATGCTCATGAAGCATTTCGTAGTTCGAGGTGTACTAACCTTAAGTCGATATAGCTAAAATCTTTATCCAAGCTTCCTGAATATTCCACTTGGTCTGATATTCGATCCCAAACAATCCTCGTATAACAATAAATACAAAACTACATTAATTTAATGCA
Organism: Hibiscus mutabilis; assembly: GCA_019671005.1. Taxonomy (NCBI): domain Eukaryota; kingdom Viridiplantae; phylum Streptophyta; class Magnoliopsida; order Malvales; family Malvaceae; genus Hibiscus; species Hibiscus mutabilis. The sequence continues at coordinate 23,108,679 of CM033711.1, forward strand.
CCCCTATTCAAACACAAGGTCAAACGCATAAAAACATCTTACCAGGTTCGAAATTGGCAAAAACAATATGTTCCGATGAATCTAGAACATCAAGAAACACTCGGGTAAGGTCACCAAAAAAAGTCAACAATCGATCAACGCCCGATCAAAGGCTGATCAACTGCCTAGACAATTCAGTGCGGCATAATGCATAGTAGCTAGGGTGCACCCGCAAGAAAAGATTTTGTGCAGCAGGGAAGAGGTTCACCCAGGTACGGGATCCAGTGCGACGCGATGCACTGGATCTTGGTGCACTCACTAGGCCAGACATACGCCCACTCGTAGGGGCAGCATGTGGTGGTGCAGGAGAGGCCCTCTGGTGGCCAGATGGTGACAGCGAGCTCCAGCCCCGTATTTATTCGACTGGTGAGCACGGCGATGGCCTCTATTTTTAGTTTTGGCTGTCGAAAATGCTCCATCTTACTTTTGGCCGAACTTTTTTTCCCTTACTCCCTCCAGCGATGGCTCCAATGACAACGCCGCTGGTACCACAAACTCGTCTCGACGAGGCGAACGCAATAATGGTGAAGGTGTCAACAATAGAAGACCAAATCTCGGTAGATCGAATTTTAAAGTTATCTTCTTTTTATTTTCTCTCCCATTTTTCTCTCTCTCTCCATCATATCATCTTTCATTTTTTTTTCTTTTTCTCCATAAAATCCTCATTTTACAACCCCCAACCTTTTTAAATTTTAAAATCCTTTTCATCCAATATAATAGGTCAAACTTAGTATCCTTAAGTTGGACTTCTAAAAATAAAGACCCTGTAATCCTGGGTTTAAAACCTAAATTACAAACCCGAATTTTGGGTCATTACATCATAACTCAATGTTAAGTGGGTAGTCCTAATCACAAAGGACTAAGTGAACTTACCGCCAAAGAGGATGAGTTTTCTTAAAACTCTTAATTAATTCAAACCCAAGTGTTTGAGCGTTCCTTGAGAGAATGACATATTGAATTCATCGATTAATGAGGTTGGATATTTATTCTTAATGATTTCTTATCCTAGAGTTTGGGTGGTTCATTTAAAGTGAACTTGAAGAAATTCACCTTAACTTTTGTGAGGTTGAGCTATTATAAAAGCTCTTAATTATTTCATAGTCCATGATTTGGGTGGTCCTAGAGAGACAGACTTGATGAAATAACCTACGTAAGTAAAAAGAATTAGCCACTTTCTATGAAAAATGTTGGGTCGTTTTTCTAGTACACTTACTATAATCTTGTGGAAAGAGTACTACATATATATACACATCTGTATATACTCTTTGTAGACATATCGAGGACTTCGGTGGATGAAAAGGTTAGTTGTGTGTTATGAGTTCACCCTAATCTTAGAAAGTTCAAGATTTGTTCACTTATCTAAGACAAGAATTATTCATCATCGCTATGTACTAGTTCTAGATACGTTCACTAGTGCTTAACCATGTAATCTCACAATTGCTCTTCTCTCGATTTTAATAAAAGTTTTCTTTTTTAAAGAATTTTTCCGAATTTGTGGGAGAATGTTGGTTATATATCCCACATTGGGAGGGTACATCCCTTGGGAAGGGTATTTAAAGAGTCTTCATTGCCCTCTCTTGTTGAATGTGGTTAAACAACTCTCACGCATGTGCGCGCCGCCGCCGTCGGCTAGCTCGGTTCGTGGTCGTGGTTGTGGTAACACGTGTCTTTGATGCGCGCGTCTATCGTTTCGGGGAAAATTTGAAATATTTTTTTAGAATTGTTTTTATAGACGAATCAATTTGTCGTTTTTAACCTATGTGTAAAACCTATAAATAGAGAAGGTTTTCAGATTTCTTAATGATCTAGATTACTCTACTTTCAAAGTTCGAAGAGCAATTCCACCATTGTCCACTCCGATCTTTGGGTGTACGATTAACAGAGCTACCGTGTTAACCTCGGAGGACAGCCGCCTTCTGTAGATTATACACATCGAGACGAAATCGTTTCTAAGGCTGTGGTTTATACCACGGCACGGTTTCTTATATGTGTTTTACTTTGTTTATAATTATTCAATCAATGCTAACAGTTTGATTTTGCAATAATCTTACCAACATGTACTGCATGATATTAAATATAAAATAAAAATTATATCGAACACAAACATTTTATAAAAGTAGAAATTCTGAAAATAAAAATCTTAACAACAAAAATCTGGCTAAAAAGAATTGAGGATGGTTTGAAATGACCTCTAAAATAGGGCCATGAACGATGAGGGACTTATGATTCAAGCTCGAGACTGCCATGGAAAGATAGTTTCAGGTACTTGGCTTAATTCATTAATATTGTTATCCTATTATATAAGTCATGGCTTTGCACATATGCTGCTTGATTAAAACGCAGGCTTCTTTTTTACATATATAGCAAAGTTATCTTTAAAGATACAATTGATTAGATTTAGGGGTTGCAATCAAGACGGATCAAACAAATATTTTAATATTTTTTAAATTTTAATAATTTTAAATTTGTTATAACATTTTTAGAAATGCCACATGGCATCACCAGTGTGTGGCACAATTTGATGTTGTCATGTAGCAGATAATATAAAACCATTAAGTTTTAACGGTCAAAATTGGTCAAAAAACTTAATTGATATGTTTTTTTTTAATTCGAGGACTTAATTGATTTAATTTCTTATTATAAGAGTTTAATTGAGTGTAAAAATAATTTAAGAGCTGGGTTTTTTTTTCAAAAGTCCAAGGACATATTGAACCATTAAGCCTTAAAAATAATAGTATTTATACCAAAATTTTGCCATAAAATAATAATGATAGAACTGGTCTTATTCCCATTCGGTCTTAGATTTAAATCTCATTTCTATTCAACATTTCTCTCATTTTTAAACCAATAAGATGACCGTAGTTAAAAATAAGACCAAATGTGTCATCAACAGTTAATGACCGGTAGTTTGATTAAAATCAAATTGAAAATCTAATGGCCTAACTGATAAAAATGTTGATTCAACAATCAGCATATACATAGTCTGGTCACCAATAAAGTATTATCCCACGAAAATTCAAAACTATTACAGTTTTAACTAATTAAGTCAACTTTAAAATACTCGATTTCGTCCCAACTCGAGCTGCTCAAGCTTAAGCCAAGAATGACTCAATCGATTTTCATTTAAAGAACAGGTCAGAACAAATTCCAAAATGCAAGTTTCATTTATATCCGTAAACGGGCTCAAGCTCAGTCGATAAAGCATTTGGTGATCATCGAGGACTACCTCTTAGGCTCCAGCTACTTCAACCATTTCTTGTTCTACCGTGCTCGGCATCACTGGATTGTACTTGTAGTGAAGTTCTCCGACGTCATCACCGGATAGCTTCTTCCAACCGTTTGGTTCCACATAATAAACTGGTTAAAAATTACATGTTCGTTAAACGTAGGATACAAACATGCGTAAAACAGAACCATCGAGGGTTTATTTTTCCTAGGACTTGATAAAGAGAGAGATAGACACCACCGCTGGCTCCGTCTCGGAATGTGGCATGATAAATAGCTCTTCTTGCCAATTCTGCTGCTTCTTCGACGGACATATCATACCGATAGCTAACAAAAATGTCAACCGGAGATAGAAATTAATGATTATGAATACATAGAGCCGAGCATAATTCGAAGGGAAATATGTATGAATATCAAGCATAATTTAATGAAATGAACATGTAACACAAGAGAAACATCCGGTGAGGTTGTGCGATCTTAATGTCAAACACAATTGGCTTCTTGCTTACTGCGTATTATCGAACCGCAATGTTTCAACAGAAGAGAAGTAATAGATCCAGAACACCGACATAAAATATTTAAAAGGTTTCATCTACGCATTCCTCTGCCGTTAGCTTATTCTGTTTCGTAATGTCTATCGAATGATCTTAACCTTAAATCTAATTCTAGAAGGAGACCATAACATATTTTCCATCATATATTTGAATCTATCAATGAAACAACTGACTATGAGAGAACAAGGAGAAAAAAATACATACCCATTATCCAGCACGCCGTAAGCATAAGGGGAACCAGATCCGACAGAGAAACGCATTCCCTTTAACCTTCCCCCTTCACTGTCCACATAGTATAGTCCAGGACCCTAGAATTCACATTAGGCAGCATATTAAAACACGCAGCAATATGCATAGAATGCAAGGGGAGGAAAAGAGAGTAAAATCTAGTTTCAGTTACCGTTTCATCCCATCCGGCAATCATGGTTCCGACTGATAGTCCCATTCCTCGGTAAGAATAGAGAATGTTTGCCAACAGTTTCGATGCCCCTGTAACAGAAATTCTACGCTTGTTTGCCAATTCATGCAGTCGGCACTAGATCATGGTAAATGGTAATCCATTAGCACTTCATATAGACAATTAGCTAAATACAATGCATCGTGTTACTCAAATTTGGGTGTGTGAATGTTGGATTAGGGTATGTATCCGAAAGGAGTATTTTCGATTTTTCTAGTTTTTCATGTATTTGGAAATGGAACGTCATAAACCATATCCATGTTCGGTACCTTGATTCCCAAATTTCTGTGCCAAAACTGACAGTCAGCAGCTCCACCAGCCATTGTTTCAAGCATATATGGATTGATTCCAATAATTTTCTTCACCGACTGTGAGGCTGCCAAGTTAAAGGAAATTATAAGATGATAACAATACATCCAAAAAACAACAAAAAGAAACAGAAACTATGTTACTAGAACTCGGATATGAGCGTCGGATACAAATACTTCCCAACATGATTTTATTCGATTTTTCCTATGTTTGTTCATATGTATTTGGAGAGTCATACACATATCCTAGTACTCCTGTCCAAGTATGTGTTAGACTGAATATTTTAAGCAAAAGGAAAAGTAGAAGAACAAAGGTACTCAAACACAGAGGTGACTTGTCGGATACTGTCTAAGGCGAGCATACTCATTCATATTCTAACACTCCGGTTCGAACTGAAGTATTGTGGACCACATAATTCAAGCAAAATGAAGGGTTTGAGCAATGGAGCAAAAGTAAACAATACTTCTAGGAATTGCTTTAAGTTCAAGGTTCACCCTATGATTATGATACCTACAAAAATATTCAAGATCGAAACAATAAATTCATCAGGCGAAGCAATTTAAAAGAACTCTTGCACATACAGATATATCCTCCCATGCTAGCTCTAGAATCAGCAGAAACCATGACACCTTCCTTGAAGATGAAGGCAAGCGTGGTGGTTCCTTTAGCAGGTTTCACCATTTGAATAGCTTCCTTTTGAAACCCATCAAACTGCAACACACACACACACAAAAAAAACAATCGAACATCAAAATAAGCCGAAAATCTTCCCCTTTTCAATCAGAAAAATGTTCACTGATTAGCAAAACCTATTAAAAAGAATTAAGATTTAACTTAAAATATTATTTCATAAGATAAATATTGTTTTTTTAATATTAGCACTTATTAAAATTAGCAAAAAAAAACCTCTCGCTCCTTCTTTTCTCTTATTTTTTTTATACAAATATTGATTGTGACCTCTCCACCTAAACCAAAAGAGATAAACTATGTAAAATAATCACCATTATACTTCAACCGTCAACAATCAATAGAGTTGAAAAATAAAACATAATAATATAATTAGTAAATTTCATATTTTAATCTCCAAAAATATTTTAGAACTTAAACAAGTTAACTTAACTTAATATTGATCAGTTAAATTTAATAAATGTCAGTGAATTTAATTAGCAAAACCTATTAAAAAGAATTAAGATTTAACTTAAAATATTATTTTTGTTAACTATATAAGAATTATTTAATTGCAATCAGTGGTTAAATGTTGCATATGCTTCAAGTCTTGAGTTCAAGCCAACTAAAAAAATAACAGTTTAGTTGTAAGTTTGTAACAATTAAGGTTGGTGGCTTAATCAAAATAAAATCGACACTATAATTTAGTGACTACACTAATAGTTTATCTTTATTTAAAAATAGTTATTTTGTTTTAATTTAATATTAAATAATTATATATATTTCCCATTTTCACTTTTTATATATATAGACAACCTAACCTATTTTTTAATATTCACATCACATTATCATATTTTATTATAAATTTAAATTTTATATGATATAAATTGTAGGATATATAAAAAAATTAAAACAAAACAAAATATTATAAAATAAAAAGAAGATCGAACTTTGAATATTGAAATCTAAGTCCGATTCATTTTTTAAATAGATTTAATGTTTTGTTCCAAACATAGTTAATTGCATTGTATGTTTCTAAATTATGACTCTCATTTTAAATTGGTTCTCAAATTTATTGAACATTTTAAATTTATCGTCAAACTATAACTCTCATTCTAATTTAATCCTCCAAAATTTTGACATCTCAATTTCATCCCCAAGCTAACCATCATTCTAAAATAGTCCCTAAACTTTTAAACACTTCAATGTCATCCCCAAATTATCAATATATGCAACAATAATTATCGTTTGTCACATCATATTATTGAATAATACACATCAATGCTTACATTATAGTTAACAAAAAATTTAATGATTTTATTAATTCATCATTTTAATGATTTTATTAATTCATCATTCAAAGGACCTATTGGTAAGAATTCTCTTTCATTCATTCTGTTTTTCTTTATTTTATGGCCTTATTCTATCTATGTATAAAATATGATAAAGGCCAATATTATTAAGACCACTATTACCCTTCTACATCAAAGTGAAATATAGTATTTAATTCATTTTCTTTCCTTTAATACCTATTGGTGTTTCAAGAGTTCCTTTTCGAAATCTCGGAGAGGAAGATGCAGTTTGGGTTGACGTATAATGCGATTTGTCAATACATTGGGTCATATGAGATTTTCTCGTTCTCTCGCCCGATCGAGATATCTTTTGTCTCGCCAAAAGCAGATTGATTGAATTATCAAAAATTTGTAGCGTGAAATCTAATGAAGTGCAATTAGAGATCCATTTTTATTTTTGGGTATCTAAATTAATATTTTTAATTAGAATGATTTATGGTTGGCTTGGTTGGACCGATAAAATGAAGCAACTATGCTCCGTTTAGAAAAAAAACCCAATTGGTAATATATTTATGATTATCACCTATATCATAATCATAAATATTTTTATTTTAAAATTAAAAAAATTATAAATAAAAATAAGAGCGGTTTCAAACTATTAATCAATTGAATAATGTGAGAAATACGTTGAATATTTGGCAGAAACATGAAAGAAAAAGGAATAAATTAAAATATAAAAAAAGTAAATGAAATCATAGCAAAAAGACGTGATATTAGGTCATTTGTCCTATATGCGCAAATCAAAATCGGGCAGGTTTTTCTTTGGAGTAGAGCATAAACCTAAAAAATTGAATTCAAAAGTTTAGGGACCAATTTAGAATGAGAATTATAATTTAGAGATGGAATTAGAACGTCTAAAAGTTTGGAGACCAATTTATAATGAGAATCATAGTTTGGGGATGAATTTAGAACATTAAAAAGTTTGGAAACCAATTTAGAATGAGAGTCATGGTCTAAGGATGAAAATAAAATATTAAAAAAAAGCAGGGATCAATTTAGAATGAAGGTTGTAATTTAGGGATTTGTTGTGCAATTAACTCTTCCAAACACTCCAAAATTTAACCTTTGTTAAACCCGTATCGGAGCTAAGATAATATAGTATTACATAATCTCAAAGTTAATATATAAGTTTAGGTAAGGAACAACATTGGGAGCATAAAGTACAAGCACTCTATAGCGAGTTTTCCAAAGTCAAAGGTACTAATAGATGAAGCCATCCGCTTCACAGTCTCCCTCGCTTGTTAATCACAATCTGGTGGAGTGCGAAACTTTCAGAATCCTTCAAAGGGTAAGACTTCAATTTTTTTCTTAATTTTTAAAATTTTCATTTTAGAAATATAGCAGTAATTGATGTAGTTGATCAAATCGTACATTAGTCTAACTGTGGGTATGTTTTATGAATTCATCATCGTTTGCCACTTTGTTCATGATAAAGAATTTCGCAGATTACTGAAATTTTAGTTAACTGTTGATCAGGCGGTTCAAGTTTAGTTTTTTTTCTTGGTTTTGAATCTTAACGAGAATAGTAATAGTTTAATCAAAATAATACTTATTGAGTAGGTGTTTTAGTGGCGGAAAAAACTGTTTGGCATTGAATTTGAATGAGAGAAGTTGAATAGAGTTAAAAGAAAGCATAATGAAATTAACCCGAAGAGAAGTGGAGAAGCTTGCCCTTCATAATGCAGGGTTCCTTGCCCAGAAGCGCCTGGCACGCGGGCTTAAGCTCAATTATGCTGAAGCTGTTGCTCTCATTGCTACTCAGGTGATTCCTATACTCTGCAATTTTGTGTATGTATACTACAAAGTCAATTTGTTATCCAGATTTGGGGTGAGCGCTGGATACGGGTATGAGTATATGTTTGAGAAGGATATGTTCAAATAAATTGTTGTATATATACAATGTCAATTTGTTATTTGTAGTTGGGGTGGGTGTTGGATACGGGTATGAGTATATGTCTGAGAAGTATATGTTCAAATCAATTGTTTCTAAGTGTCCGATATGTAAATGTATATATTACAACCAATTTCTTATCCATACTTGGGGCGGGTGTTGGATACAGGAATGAGTATATATCTGATAAGGATATTGTTCAAATCAATTGTTCTTAAGTGTTTTTGTATATATGAAATGTCATGCTCTGATACTCATGTTCAGTATATGTCCGACACCTATGTCAGACTCAAGTGCTTTAGGAAAAATGAAGAGTCTAGATATAGTAGGAACGATTGAAATTCATCGTTTATTGTCTGCTGATTATGCTACTTTTTCTAACCTGATGATTTTTTGCCTGATTCTATTGAGCTTTTTCCACGAATGAGTCTATTTGTGCATTCTTTTTTTCTATTTTAGTTCTATGTTTTATGTAATTGGTATTCTCACACCTCATGATATTCAATTTCATTGTTTATTAATAGCTAAGTTACTTGAACTCGGATGTGAATGTTAGATTAGGATCTTTTTTTTTTGCAACATGGGTATGTTCAATTTGTTTCAAGGTTTTCTTGTATTTTGAGCATCTTTGGAGAATCATATCCTATACCCGTGTCTAGATAAATGTTTGGGATGTTTCTACTATACAAATACTCCAAGAAAAATGAAGACTGGATAATTGAGGATTTTGTTAGAAATTGTTCATAAATAGAGTTGTTGGTTTTCATAGCTAAGTCAATTACATGCATGTAATTTGTTGTATACCAATTTTCCCTTTTTGATTTTTTTTAAAGATGTTTGAGGAAATTTCCAATTTCACATCCTTTTGGATACGTGTAAGTTATCCGAGAAGTGTTAGAGCTTGAGGGTGAGTGTAAGTTGACGATGAGTGTTAAGAGTTTTTATTTAATGCATAATTAGAGTTTATTCCTAATGAGTAGTTTAGATTTACTAAAAGTTTTATTTAATTTAGGAATAAGTATTATTTAAATTAAAGATAAAAATATAATTTTAGTTATATTAAAACTCTATATCAGCCTATTTAAAGGCTTACTTTGTATACATTTGATAATTAAGAATAATAAGAAAATACAGAGAAACACATTGTTCTCTCTGAAAATATCATGTTCATCTTCTTCAAACAATAAATCCCTAACTACCGATCACACACAAACCACCATCATTCATTGCATCTCTAGCCACCATGGCCCCTTTCTCACATGATATCAGAGCCAACAACGGTCTTGATGCCGTCACCATTGCTGCCATCTCTAATCTAAAACAGATCGACGATCTGATTTTTTAGATGCACATCGTTTTTCTTTTCCGCTACTGTCATTAGGCCATACTCGTTCTTTGGCTTCTCCCTCGTTGGAATCTTACATCTCTGGTGAAATTTCTACTCGTTTAATTTTGCTATTTTATTCTCTATTTGATGGTTCTATCTTAGCTAATCAAAAAGATAGATGAAAATGTTATAGTTTAGCCTTAAAAACTATTTGGTTATATCTTAGCCATCCATCCTAAAAGATATGAGAAGAGGTTCTAGTTTAATCTTAAAAATTAGATAATATTTTTTAAGGGATTCTACATCAAAGATTCATGCTGGAACTCTAGGCTGTGTAACTCCCAGCTTGAGAGGGAATGTAGATTCTTGTGATCACTTCCTACATCATTTGCATTAGACCTTTCAGTCAAGAACTGCATGCCAAAGCATTATGTGGTGCAGACCTTTTAGTCAAGAACTGCATACGGGAGCATTCTGAGGAGCAGTCTTGATATACCAACTGATGCATCAACCTTCTCAAGCGTACCATAAGTTGAATGACATCAACAATTGCTGCAAGAACATCATGGTTCTGTCCTCACTCTCCAAATAAAAGACTCCCGAGAACGGGGAGCATTTTTCTCTAAGAAACAGCGGAAGAAATATGAGTAGGGCATCACATACAAGATCCAAGTTGATGCTCTACTAAGTTTGCTCACCAGCTTGAGGGGGAGTGTAAGTTATCCGAGAAGTGTTAGAGCTTGAGGGGAGTGTAAGTTGACGAGGAGTGTTAAGAGTTTTTATTTAATGCGTAATTAGATTTTATTCCTAATGAGTAGTTTAGATTTACTAAAAGTTTTATTTAATTTAGTAATAAGTATTATTTAAATTAAAGATAAAAGTATAGTTTTAGTTATATTAAAACTCTATATCAGCCTATTTAAAAGCTTATTTTGTATACATTTGATAATTAAGAATAATAAGAAAATACAGAGAAACATATTGTTCTCTCTGAAAAATATCATGTTCATCTTCTTCAAACAACAAATACTTAACTACTGATCACACACAAACCACCATCATTTATTGTATCTCCAGCCACCATGACCCCTTTCTCACAATATGGTTTCTACACCATAGGTTCTTGAGTTGGTTCGTGATGGTGACAAGAGTGTGGCCGAATTGATGGACCTGGGCAAACAACTTTTGGGAAGGTATGCAACCATTTTGATTGGATTCTTCATTTCTCTTGAACCATTGGTGGCCGACAGTTGTATCTGATACATTTTGAAACATGCTTGTGACCTTTCAAATACATGAAAAACTAGGAAAACTTGAACATTCCTGTAAAGGACACGTACCGGATCTAGCTCTCACATCAGAATCTGAGTAACATAGGCTTTGACGGTGTTTTTCTTTGAACAAATGAAATATATATTATTTGGAAGGAAGAAATGGTAATTTTATTCAATGTATAAACAGGAGGCAAGTTCTTTCGTCCGTTCCACATTTATTGGAATCTGTTCAGGTAAACTATGTTTTAAGTGATCGTAAATGGCATAGAACTTTCCTTTGCAATTCACCAATTATAGGTGTATGTTTTATATCCTAAACGATATGTTTTTTACTCTTCATTTTTGTAAAGTACTCGGGTCCCACACGTGGTTATGGAGATCTGACCTCTAAGGATCATTGAAATACTTGTAAAAGCTTAAAAAAATCTAATCATGTCGGTGCAGGATACAGGTATATATTCAACCCGAAAATGGTCAGTTTTTTCTGAAAATTTCCATATATTTAGGTGATCTTTTTGAGCTCATATCCTCATATTCATGTGTCGGACTTGAGTATTGTTGTGAACACTTTAAGAAAAATGAAGAGTTTGAGCAATATAGGCCTCAAGAGTCATTGTTCCAGATTTTCTCAGTTTATATTGTGAACTCTTTTTTTCCGTCAAAATCAGCAATGCAAGTAAACTGATAATTGTTTTAATATAAGGTTGAAGGGATATTTCCTGACGGGACAAAGTTAATCACTATTCACTATCCAATCTCCAATGAACAAGGAAACCTGGAGCTTGCATTATATGGTTCTTTTCTACCTGGTAGGCCCTATAATATATATATATATATTTGGAAATATAGACTTCCTCAAAGAATATATGCATAATATATTCTTTGGACTTATACTCGTATTCAACACTTACTCCCAAGCCCAAATAAAATCATCAAATAAGTCTTTTCATAATTACTTTTATACTTGAAGATTTTGTAAGTTGACAGAACAGGAAGAAACAGAATTTTATATTCTGTATTTTGTTATTGCTCAATCAAAATTACATCTCTCGATACACACTTATATAGGCTCTAGGTCTTTTAGTACATTAAGAAGACCTTCTCAAGATAACTTTTAGTTCTAATCTACTAAGTTGATAGACTCTAACTACAATAAGGAGTCCTACTAAGGATAAAATCTAATCTATTAGGGAGATAAACTTTAAGTAGGATAATTACTACATTATTTACAAAGGCTGAAATTTCTCTCGGATAACTCACAGATTTAGTAGATTATGCAATTTAGTTGGAACTTGGAATGGTACCGCTTGGGAATATGAAATGTCTCAATGAGAACTAAAAGAACATTGATAATGCAGTGCCATCCCATGAGAAACCGGAAATGGAAGATAGAACGGTTCCGGATAATGTGATACCCAAAGATGGGATTATTACACTTAATATCAACAGGAAAGCAGTAAGAATCATCGTCACTAACAGAGGAGACAGGCCAGTTCAGGTGTTGCAAACTCTCTTCTTTTATTCATATCTTTATTTTTCGTGTTGAGTGTTTGATCAATTCCGAATCTGTTTCAGTCTATATTATTAGGATTTGAGTGTGTCAGAAACATATATGGTTAGATTTTTCTAAGTTTTTCTGGAGAATCCTCAGAGGTCATATTTCCATATCTATATGTAGGACATGAATACTTCAAGGAAAATGATGAGTGCCAGCAACATAGCTTTTAGTACCACTACATCAATGTGTACACAGCTATGTTACTTGGACACGGGTATGTTAAAATTTTTTCTAAGTTTTTTCCATGTTTTTGGAGGGTACTTGGAGGACCTTATCTTCATATCCATGTCCGAAAATGCCCGCATGTGTTGCACAAGAGCACTTAAAAATGAAGGGTCAGAGAAACTGTACAAGAAGTGACCTACAATACTATACCATATAGCTAACCAAATCACTTTTGTTATTTTTTTTCAAGCAAGAATTGAAACATCTGTATGCTAATCCTTCGACAAATTTTCAGGTAGGAAGCCATTATCACTTTATCGAGGTAAACCCTCAGTTGACTGTCGATCGAAGTAAAGCATACGGCATGCGGCTAAATATACCAGCGGGAACAGCTACAAGATTTGAGGTTGAGTTTTTTAACCTTCATCTGTTGAGAAGCTAGTTGTTTGATTTATTGATTAAGTCAATAAACAACTATTCATTGATCACATTGTGTACATCTATGTTGCTCAGATTCAAGAGTGTCAGACACATACACGTATATGTGTCTGACACAAGTATGCTCAATATTTGCTATGTATTTCCATATATTCAGAGATTCATACTCATGCCAAGTCTAAATATGTGGCCCACACTAGTACCTTTAAGTAAAATGAAAAGCCGGAACAATATAGGTAGAGATTAATCCCTTTCTAATAACCTGTGGTTCTCTCACACGTTTTTTTAACAAGAGTGGTTCTTTTTTAATGTATTTAGGAAATTATAGATTCCGTCATAAGAATCAATGACATAAAAAAGTAGTACTAATGCCTTTCATTATACAGTTATGAAACATATGCTGGTTTGACTCTTCTATTTTTTTTGGGAAGTGTATTTTGGCATACATACCTGGTGTATATTTGGATACATGTATGAGATATGATCTTCCAAGGGCTTGCCAAACAAGGACGGAGCCAGGATTTGAAAGGGGGGGCAAATTCATAAATAACCCAAGTTTTAAAAAAAAATTATATAAGAACAAAGGTAAAAAAAAATTTGGGGGGTGGGGAGCAATTGCCCTTCCCAACCCCCATGTAACTCCATCCCTGTGCCAAATACATTAAAATCTTGGAAAAAGTTGAACATACTAGTACCAGTCATGTATCCATGTCCAACACTCACACTTATGTCCAAGAAACACAATATGGAACTGAATGGTTAGACACTTATTTTGGAGGAAACCTCAGAATTTATAATGATAATTGCGCTCATTATGAAAATCTAATTGTAAGAATTTGGAAGAGAGCATTCTGTTGATATAGGAGGGTTTTTAAATGTTTCTATTACATTATTACACATTAGATATATAATTATAATAAAAGTTCATCCTGAAAATTTTATTAAGTGAACTTAATTAAATGTTCCTCTGGGTATTCATCATGGGTTATGTTCATTTTTTTTTGGAGGATTCTTATAGGGTCATATCTTATAGCCATGTTTGGATGTGTTTTGGATATCGTTACTTCAAGAAATTGAAGAATCCGAGTAACAATTCATAGGTTTAGGATCACACTTAATCTAACCTGACTCCGCAACTCTATTCTTTGACTGAAAGGTGTTTTCCTTTTCCAGCCCGGAGAAAGTAAAACCGTTGTGCTAGTCAACATTGCTGGTAAAAAGGTGATCAGAGGAGGAAACGGAATTGTTGATGGCCCTGTTGACATTGTCAATATCAAAACTGTGATGGACACTATAAAGATTAAAGGTTATGGGAATACGGAAGATGCAAATGCTAGGTTTATAACTTCAGCTAGAAACTTATTATTGCCTTGTTTTACTTTGCTCTTATTTCACCAAAAGAATTTCTTGATTAGCAGGTGTCTATTTAAATAATTAAATATAAAAATATTGATGCCTCAACTTGTTTTGCAGCGAAGGACAGACTGGACAAGATCCTGATTTGACCACAATGATTTCTTCCGAGGCATATGCTAACATGTACGGCCCTACTACTGGTGACCTGATCCGGCTCGCTGATACGAATCTGTATGCTGAAATAGAAAAGGATTTTACTGTATATGGTGATGAATGTGTTTTCGGTGGCGGAAAAGTTATAAGAGATGGCATGGGACAAGTTTCTGGTTATCCACCAGATGAAATTTTAGACACTGTTATAACAAATGCTGTGATTATTGATTACACTGGTATATTCAAGGCAGATATTGGTATTAAAAATGGCGTAATTATTGGACTTGGGAAAGCAGGCAATCCAGATGTCATGGAAGGTGTAACACCCAGCATGATAATCGGTGTAAGTTTTTTTTTTATGAAAGCAGTGTCCAGATATAAATATACTAATGGCTGATACCAATGACTCACAGTTTAACACTGAGGTTATTGCTGGAGAAGGATTGATCGTAACTGCAAGGGCTATCGATTGTCATGTGCACTTCATATGCCCTCAGTTGGTTCATGAAGCTATTTCAAGTGGTAAGCTACATTTTCAGGCATACTTTGCTAAAAATGTTACCAAAATACATAACATGCACAAGCCTTACATATCGTTATGTGCTTGTTTTTGGTGAGAGCAAGAGAGTCAAAATAGGGAAAAGTCTGTGTTACTTGGATTTGGATTTGGTGTGAGTGCTAGACACGGGATGGGTATGGGTTGGGTATATTTGGAGAATCATACCCCAAACCTCATGTCTAAGTATGTTGGGTCTGGGTGTCACACATAAATACTTTAGAAAAATATGAAGAGTTTGATTAATATAGAATCATGCATCTTTATTAAATATTTAATGTAGGCATCACAACATTAATCGGAGGTGGGACTGGACCGGCTGAAGGAACACGTGCAACTACTTGTACACCAGCTCCGTTGCAAATGAAAATGATGCTGCAGTCCACTGATGACTTTCCTTTAAATTTTGGGTTCACAGGGAAGGTAAGATTAAATTTTTATTGCATAATATATTCGGCATTTTTTTTTTCTGTTAATCCATGCATTAGCTAACAAGCAGGGATGAACTCTATGGGGTAATAATAGTTCGGTTAGAAAAAGTTACTATTAGTGTGTAGTAGTCTATGTTTTTAAAAATCAAAACGATTATTATAAATAATCCGGCTAACTTGAATCCAATTTTATCATTTTGGATAGCATCAGTTTAAGTTCGTCGGTTTTGAAAATTTTAAAATAATCTTGGTATATGCTATTTTGAAGTTTCTTTCACTAATTTACATATAAAATATTTATTTATTTTATAAAGATTAATTATAAGTTGAACAAAAAATAAAATTCTGTTCAGTTTGAACAATTTCTGTTTGAACTCTAAATTCCAAAAATCCAAGACATTTTTTGGATATGGGTATGGTATATAACCCTCCAAATGAAAAAACATAACAAATGTATCATACACACATGTACTCATATTCAACATTCACACCGAAGTCTGAGTAGCATAACCCTATATTCTTTAGTCTTTATCTTGACATACTGGATCATTAGAGCTTTCCTTGTGCTCAAATCTTCTTTTTTCTTACTTAGGGAAATGGTTCCAAACCTGAAGAACTGCATGAAATTGTCAAAGCTGGAGCAATGGGATTGAAGCTGCATGAGGATTGGGGATCTACGCCTTCTGCAATAGACAATTGTTTGGATGTTGCAGAATACCATGATATCCAAGTAAGACAAACAAGAATGCCAACTCTTTCCGAGATTCTTTTAAGAATGTACATTTTTAACCATAAACTCATCGTTTATATTGATTTCTTTATCAGGTTAATATTCATACTGACACCTTGAATGGATCTGGATTTGTGGAACAAACAATTAGTTCATTTAAAGGGAGAACTATTCATACTTACCACAGGTATGAACTCTTGTCTCCCATCCTCCGACTAACAGATAAAAAACTGGATCGGAGATCAAACTGGTTAAACTTCTGATTGACGGTTGAACACAAATCTATGTTGGTCATGTGTGTGGGTCGCTTTCCTTTTGAATTTGGGTTTAGAATAAAATGGTCATACTAATGGCTTTAAAGTTTAGCTTGAATTCAGTCCCATTTATGAGTTCTTTTTAGTATAAAGATCTTTCTCTTATTTCAGATGTTAAGAGTTCTGTTCTCTTAATTTTCAGTTAGCAGTTGGGTTCAGTTCATTGATGTTCATGATTGATAATTTGATATAATATTGGCAGTGAAGGTGCTGGTGGTGGTCATGCTCCAGATATCATCAAAGTATGCGGTGAAAAAAACGTCCTCCCCTCATCAATGAACCCGACACACCCTTATACTTCCAATACTATAGATGAACATCTTGACATGCTGATATGAGATCATAACAGTGATGTTACTTTAAGTCTTGAACAAGGGTGAATATCCGATGCGAGTATGCATCCGGCACAGGTATGCTCAAACTTTTTCAAAGTTTTGCTGTTCTCATGCATTCCTATCTTTGCAGATGGTTTGCCATCACCTCAACAAGGATATTCCTGAAGATGTAGCATTTGCAGAATCAAGAATTAGGGCGGAAACCATTGCTGCCGAAGACATATTGCACGACATGGGGGCAATCAGCATTATATCTTCCGATTCACAGGCTATGGGTCGCATCAGCGAGGTTTAATTCTAAATTCCACTTCTGTTACTCTTTGGCCTGCCATACTTTGATCTCTTAGAATGATTTTGTGTCAGTAGTTGGTATTCATGTGGAGACTTTTGCATGCTTAAACGATTATCAAAGGTAGAAACTTTGGATTAAAAAAAAGATCCGGAACAACATAAACATTCTGAGTAGCACTTATTTCTCATTTTAAGAGACAACTCAGAAATTCTGTGATTTAAAGGCTGAAATAAGTTCAAATTCTTTCTTTCCAGGTGATATGCTGAACTTGGCAAACCGTGCACAAGATGAGAGCAGAAAGGGATTCATTTGATCCTGCAGGCACTTCCAATCAAAGAATCAAACGGTATATTGCAAAATACACCATAAATCCAGCCATTGCTAATGGCATTGCACAATTTGTTGGTTCAGTCGAGGTAATATAATTTGCTTTGTTGCTTTAACTTTTTTTTCCTTGTATGGATGTTGAAAATATCCACCTCATTGCATTCATAAACGCTCCACGGAGCAGATTTGAGCAAAATCTGTTGGCTCGGGATTTTTCATCACTGAATTTCACTTACATTGGCAATATGTGAATTTCTTCTTTCAGGTGGAAAAGTTGGCTGATCTTGTTTTATGGAAACCAGCCTTCTTTGGGGCAAAACCTGAAATGGTAATCAAAGCGGTATAATTGTTTGGGCTAACATAGGAGATGCTAATGCAAGCATCCCGGTAAAAACACCTGAATATATATAAAATTTTTTATTACCCAAAGAAGCAGATAAGACTACAAAAAAACTGTTTTTCTTCATTTTTTTCTTATAGTATTTATAACAGGATTATCTATATCATTTTTTTCTTATAATTTGTTCGATGTTTTTCAACTCATGCCTAGATATGAGTTTGAAGATATGACTCTTCAAATACATGAAAAAAAAAATCTCAAAAAGAATGAACTGGCTACATACCGGAACCGATAATCGCATCTGGATCTCATGAGTTGCCACAGGTGTTGTCAAGGCCAATGTTTGGAGCATTCGGCAAGGCTGCAAGCTCAAACTCCATTGCTTTCGTCAGCAAGGTCATGAATCTCTCTCTATATATATATTTACTTATATTATATAAAAAAGAACTTTATTTAGCTAAAATAATTACAGTTCTAATAGAACCAAACCAATATGTTGAACTATTATTTATCCAAACAAAAAACTGAATCATATTCATAAAACCCGAACTGAAACCAGACCGAACATTACAGTTGAATTCAGTTTTAGGGTTTCTCAGTTTCAGCCGTACACAACAAATAAGTAGAGTTCTGTTAACACTTGTGCTGCAAAACAGGCTGCTTTAGATAGCGGAATTGTAGAGTCATACGGACTGAAGAAGAGAATAGAGGCTGTTGGCAATGTCAGAACGCTAACCAAGCTTGATATGATGCTCTCCCTCATATCGAAGTTGATCCTGAAACATATGTTGTGAAAGCCGATGGCGAGGTTCTCACTTGTTTTCCCGCAACTAGGGTTCCCTTGTCTCGGAATTATTTCCTCTTCTAGCCCCTTCATAGACCATGAATGTTTACTTTTACTTGTTTTCGAAACAAATTAAGGCATGGAAATGTCATATGATCCTTTAAAGGAATACACAATTTATCAGCGAACGATTCGACCGAAGGAATTCTCCGATGGTCACTCCTTTAGTATTAACTGTGAAGTTCTGATAAGATTCAAAGGAATAGTGCTAGTTACTTTGATTGTATCATTAATCTTCAAGTTGCTTGTTATCCAAGTTTTCTGAAACTTTTTATGTTCTACCTGTTGCAATATTTGACTTGTGGTTCCCAATTTTTGGCACTAAAATGTGAGTTCAATGATTTGATCCTGGTTGCAATTTGATGTAAATAGGTATGCTGACTAAACTCAGGCCAGAGATAGAGGTGTTCAAAAATATTCGATTGATTATTTGTGATCCGTTCCAAAACTTTGAATATTTAACTCGGTTTAATTTTTAGATCGGATATCTAATTCGGTTTAATTTTTAGATCGAATATCCGATCCGGTTTTTATTTTTCGAATTGGATATAAATCATAATATTTCAAGTTTCAGGTTATCTAAAATTTTAAAATATTCAAAAATTCATATTTTTATTGATATATCTTGTTATATTTAGTAATTTAATGCTTGTTATATCTAAAATTTCAAAATTTTTGTATATAACATCTTGTTATATTTGACAATTCGTTAATTTTTGTATTCAAAATTTTTATAAATACGATCATCAAATTCAAAAAAAATTATTAAATATAATTATATATCCGAATAAGCGAATATCCAAATATTAGATCTAAATATTCGAATTTTTTCGAATCGAATACGAATTTCTATTTTATCTATCCAATGTCTGAAAATGAACACCCTAATCGGAGAGACCCAAAAATTTAATCTTAAACTCAATAAATTTCTCAACTTAATCCTCGAATTTAGTTTTTTTTTTCTTTTCTATATGCATTTCTTTATTTCTTTCTTGGATGAAACACAAATCAACATTCTTGGAGACCAAAGATTTAATTTATAATTAGCTTAATTATAAAACAAGTGTCTAAACTATTCCTCATTTTGTAATAGGTGTCTAGTTTTTTTAACTAAAACATGTGTCTCAAATTTTCTTTTTAACTAAAATAGATACCTAAATTGACAAGTTCAAAATAAAACTTTAAGCACTTATTTCAATAAAAAAAAACTTTAACCACCTACTATTGCAAAAATGAGACATAATTGAGACACTTATCTTACAATTAACCCTTTTAAATTTAATTTGTAAACTTTAAATTTTACGATTTATGTTTATATTTTAGAGTTTATATTTCAAGGTTTTAGGGTTAAAAGTTTAGATTTTAGGTTTTAAAGAGACTAGATATGAAGACTCTGTAAATTTCTTTTACATATCTTGTGAATCAATCAAAATTACAACTTCGAAAACCAAGTTTCTAGTTTGATATGACGAAATTCAAGTGACAAAATCCAACTTAATCATTTATTTAATAAAAGAATTGAGTTTCCGTACTTCAAACTCGATTATTTCCACTAAAAATGGAATAAAAATCACCCACGACGATGAACTAGAACATAAACTCAAGCCGAGCTCAAACATGAGAGAATTTGCAGCTGTTATCATTGCTTTGCCATTGCAGCTTACTGTATTTTTTTTCAGGGAAGAAGTAATAACCAATGATGTTCACTTCGGAAGTTCTAACTAAATATCAGAGCATAGAGAATGGGAGGTAATATGAAAGACAACATTATCCTAACTATTCCCCAAGGTTAGATATAACTATAGTTTCGGTCCCTCTACTATCTTTAAATATCAGATTTACTACCTCAACTTCAATTCAACATGATTTAATCCCTCCACTTTTATAATGTAATAGATCCAAACTGCTAACACTGTTAGTTGCCGTCGTTAAAGTCAAACTTGAAATTTTTAGAACCTCAAGCACTTGTATGATATGTAAGTTCATTGTTCGTTAAAACGTCGTCCCAATTGCAAAAAAGAACGTCATCACTTTAACAGCAACAACTAACAATGTTATCAATTTAGACCTACTAATAACATTATAAAAACAAGACTGGATTATACCAAACTAAAGTAAAATGATTAAATCCCAAATTTCAGCATGGAACAGGGATGAAAACCATACTTACTGTTAGAAAACTACAAATGGAAGATGCTGAAAAGTCTGTTTCATCTTGATTCACTTCATCAAACACACATTAGCAAATATCAATACCAATACATAAAACAATGAAAAATGATGTAACAAGTAAATCGAAAGATTGAAGAGAGAAAGTTAATCTAAGATATTGTAACAGACCAAAGTTTGCACGGTACCTCTACTCAGCCTGAAGGGACAACAACAAATTTGAGTTAGATAAAATCCACAATATGCAGGTAACCTCCTCAACCTGCTTGCTTTGAGACTGCAGTTACATTCACAGATATGTCATAAAGGATTCCAGACCTAATTATAGTTTGGATGACTTGGACAATAATAATAATAATAATAAAATAGCAAAATTACAAAGCAACTCTCATGTCTTCAGGAGACATTTCAATTTCTGACCAACCAAGTAAACTAAATCAATCAAGGACAAAAGAAACCTAAGAGTAAACAAGAGAAAGTTAAAATGTTAATAATCACGAGTTAAGTTAGAAAATTGATAAAATCTCGGTACTTAAGCACCAAGTTAAAATGTTGATAATCACAGAGAAGAGAAACATTTGCAACATCTCAACTCTTCAAAGCTTCTTTTCAACTCAAGAAAATACTGTACTAAAACACCAAATAAATGACGTTAAAAATAAAACACGGAAACTCTCCTTCACTGTCTCCAAAGCTATTTCAGGTCACGGAAACTCTCCTTCACTATCTCCAACATGGTAAAAAATAATAATCCTATAAGATTAGGATGTAAACCTAATATAGTTGAGTTGGCACTGCAATTTTCATACAGCAAACGCAAACCCTTGTAGATGGACATTATTTACCTATGCCAATGAAACATTCCACACATACTGAATTAATAAATTACCTTTGATCTATAATGGTTACTGTCAATTTCTTCATCAGTGAAACGCAAAGAATGCCCTCCGCACTCCACACCAAACGTCTCTTGCAAGCACAATGTCAATATTAAAAAAGATGGAACTGCCAGTTGGAAGAAGCCATATTTTTTTAACATTCAAAACCAGCTATAAAAAAAGGTTTACATAATCGTTCCAATAAAATACGTTACACAAGTCTCAGCTGAAACTGATTTCTAAAAATAGAAAGGCTGATATGCCACACCTCGCAATGCAAGCAGTGTCAGATGCATTTTCATATGATGAACAAAGCTGGAAATCAAATTAACCTGCAAATCATCGGGCTCACAGATACAGACAATATCTCCAGCCAAATCATCATCAGTGCATGCTAAAAAACAGCAAGAATGATCTTCTGAAAACAAAGTTCGCAACTTCTGTTGAATGCGTCTCACCTCAATCGTGACCCTCTAAAAATAAAGTGAAAATTCTAAAACATGAAGATCAAATGGCACTGATGGATGAACTCTCTTAGCCAAACAAACCACCAGTCCCCAATTCCCCTTGTTGCCACTCCTTTTTACGTTGCTCTTGCAAGGGATCTGGACTCTTCAGCACTCTTCTCATTCGCCTAGCATGATGCAAGAGATCTTATTTGAAACTTAAATAACAAATAAAACCCAAATAATAAAAACAGAACAGTACTCATGATGTCTTCTTGTTTCTGTTGCTCAATACCTATCTTGGGCATGTTGTGCAGGGAAAGTGGGCATGAAAGCTTTAGTCTTGGGAAGAGGAACTTCATGAAACCACTCATGGTTAAGAGCATCTTCAGCTGTTATACGCTGAAGGTGATGACAGAAGGCTCAATCAATCATACAAAAAAGGAATAATGACAAGTAACTAAAATATACGCAAGCCAAGTTACCTTCTCAGGATCATAAGTAAGAAGTTTATTTAGCAAGTCAAATCCCGCATCAGAGAGAACAGGTGTGCCTGTGAATGATGTGGCTGGAAACTTTTTGCGCAATAGATTATACCTGAAAGGAAATATATCAGTCATTAATACAATAGAAAATCAATGTTGTGTTATTGAACTGTCACCAATGGAGGCCAGAAAGCCAGAACAGAATCACCCAAAGCAGGAAGCCTGGGAAAACAGGGGGAAAATAAGACATCATGAATATTACACCCAACTGAATCTAAAATCAAATTATATAGATTTAATACTTACTGATGCTTGACAAAATTGACCTTGACACCAGGCAACTTCGAAAAACCAGGCCATATTATCTCATTTGGTGTGCCAAGTGTTCTGAAAATCTGCAATCAGCAAAACCCATGCAACAAATCCAAGATCATTAACCACCAGAGCAGACTGAACTACTCCAGAAATAGCACTTCCAGATGGTAATGATTAATGAAAAGTGAGACCAACTAATTTAATTCACCTTGTCGAGTTGATCAAATTCAGTTTTCCCACTGAAAAGTGCTTCTTTCGATAGTAGTTCTGCCATGATACAACCTAGAGACCACATGTCAATTGCGGTGGAATATTGTGTTGCTCCCAAAAGAAGTTCTGGTGCCCTGCAAAACCAACATAAAGAATTCCTAACTACTTGAACCCCGAAATATAAATGCTCAGATAATTAATCAACCAAACTTGAGACAAATTAACAGTGCAAAAGCGAAAGCTTCAAAACTTTACAAATGGAAAAACCAGCTATCACTAATGCATATGGGATTCATACTTCTCACTAACCACAAAGAGAGAAGTCCAAATAATAATTCAGTCAAGTAAACTTTAAGACATTAACAGTGCAAAACCAAAAGGTTAAGTCTTAAAATTTTACAAACTGCACAAACAGGTTTGAAGTCTCAAAAAAGTTTACAAAAAGGGAAGTCAAATAGCATCTCATCAAGTCAATATCTTACTTTTTCAAAGGCTTCCCCAAGGAACTATTACCTCAGTCATATTACAATGCAGCATTTAAACAGATGACAAAGGGATGTTTCTCTCCATAATCAGTCAGCATTCAACACTTGCATACCCAAATTCACATTTCAAAATTATTTTCCATACACCCAATCACAATTCAGAAAGAGCTTATGAAATTATAATGATGAAAAGAAAATTCTCATATACTTTATTTCATCAACAAAATATGCGGATTAGCACATGCAGGAAATTGATCGATGGTGAGCATATCTCACCTGTACCAAAGAGTAACCACCAAATGCGTATATGGTTTTAATGGACTTCCATATTGACGAGCCAACCCAAAATCACAAATCTTCAAATCACCTTGGTTATTTAAAAGCAGATTAGATGTCTTCAAATCTCGATGGAGAACCCAGTTATCATGAAGATACTTGACACCCTCCAGTAGCTGCAGCATCAAGCATTTAACCTCACTTTGGCTGAATGGTTGTTTCATTGTTTCCATCAGCCCTTTCAGATCATGTTCCATGTACTCCATCACCATAAAGATACTATCAAGGTTACTGCCTACAACTACTTCTTTAACATCTACAATTGATGGGTGATAAAATGAAAGAAGAATGTTTATTTCCCTCAGAGAGGTCAGAGGAAAACCTTCTCTTTCTTTCTCCATCTTTACCTTCTTCAATGCTACAATTTCCCCCGTCTTCTTGTCCCTAGCTCTATACACAACGCCATAAGTACCTTCATCTATCTTATTTAGTCTCTCAAATTCATCTACGCTTCTACATCCACGAAGCATGTTTACACTTCTTAAAGGAGGAGCTGGAGGTTCTGGTGTTCCCGGTGAATCGTATTCATTCTCAGAAACTGTATGGGACTCCCTAACACCACTGTCATTTCTATCACGATCAACGTCAATCTCCATGTAGTCATCCTTCTCTGAATAATTACCGGGGTAATCATCCCCACTTCCAGACCTGGAACGTGCAGCTCGCTCATCAGATTCAGATGATCTTGCTCTAATTGCCTCAGAGCCTTCCCTGTTAAGCTCCCCAAGCTCTGGTGTTGCTGACTTATTCCAAGATCGTATATGAGCAGATTCTGAAAGAGGCAACTTTTTCTTCGTTTTAAGAATTTCCGCGTCTTCTAAAATTTCACCCTCATCACCAGGAGAACTATCACCAGACGCCCATCTTGAGGAAGATATATGCCGAGTCGGTACATAATCTTCATCTTCTAGCTTCCTAGCACCCTGATTGCCAACCTGCTCTTTTGGTGGGGACAAATCCAAATCAACAGGAGACTCCAAAGCAGAGCATCCAACAATTTCAGCAGCACAAAATGGTGAAGGAGACTGTGGTTTCTGGCTTTTGCTTTCTCTAACAGGAGATGTCTGTACAGTCCCACAGAATTATTGTTAAGTGAACTGCAATGAGCTTTAGGCACCACTGGTGGAGGAGGAAAGGCTGTGACAGCTGGTGACTTCCTACGTTTTGATGCACTACTTAATTCCTTGTCATCTATATCCCATACTATAGGTGAAAACTTCCTTTTCTTCCCCACAGGAGACTGAGCACCATTATCCATTACTTTCGCAACCTCACTATTTTTAGCCACTGACTTGGACTCTATGGCATCCTCCGATCCACTTTCACTAGACAATTCACCAGGTTCCTTATCTACCACCCTAAGAGAAAACCCACATCGCCTGGGTCCACGACTACCTCCACCACCACCCGCACTGCCACCAGAATCACTTCTACTCAAAGAGGAACGATTGTCACCATTTACAACTTCCCTCTCCTTAATATCCTCTTGTCTTACCCTAACTCTATCTCTTGCCTCCCATACTCGAACCCTTTCATCATTACGGCTATCATTCTTAGATGACTCATGATCTTTAGAATTACCAAATTCCCGCCGCGTCACCTCAAATTCAGAATCCCTGTTCCTAAACCCATTATCATGATAACCCCCATTCTTCCCAGCAGCCATGAGTAAACATCAAATAGTCGGAAACCCAATTTCCAATTCAAGAAATTCCCTTTGAACTGTTTCGTTATAAACCCTAAACCCTCGAAAACAACAAGCTCAGTCCAATTTTTAAGAAGAAAAAAAATCTAGGGTAAACAATTCGAAATCATCCAATAACAAGCAATCAAAACATAGAAAGGCATCAAATCCTCAATTTTCGAGATGAGTAGCTCGAAAATAATCAGATTACAGTAGATATTAAAAACAAAAGACGAAGGGGATAAACCCTAGAAATATTGGCGAAATTTTTTCAACGACGCATGGATTTTCCTAAAATTTCTCAGCGAAATTAAGAGATTAAAGAGAAAATTGAAAGTATCTAAGGCTTACCGGTGAAGGAAAAACATGGAAGTTAAAGATGAAAGTCGGCGATCGCCGGTTCGCAGAGGGGGAAAGAGAGATAAAAAGAGAGGTTTCGATTTTTCGAAATATCAAGAAAGCGAAGGCCAGAAAGGTTTCGTGAGCCGAACGCTGTGTTTTGTTTTAGTTTTTGGTAAACAGAATTAAATAAATAAGGGTAAGTTATACTATAGGTCACTTAGTTATATTTTTAGTAACAAATCGATCACTCTTCTTCTGAAAATAACAATTGAGTCACTTAATTATAGGTTGGAACAAACAATTACTTTTTTCTCTGAAAGTAACAACTCATTCACTCGATTATAGTTTTAGAAATAAACATGTCACTCAATTAAAATTTCTAACAAGAAAGTCACTCTCTCATTAAAATTGAAACAAGGGCTTTGTATAATAACAATTTTAGTCCTTTAAACTTATGCATTCTATTAACTTGGTCCTAATTTGAAATAATTCAATAAATTTAACTCTTCATATTGAAAATTTTCATTAGTTAAGTGACTATGTCTAGTAGAAGTCGGCGTTAAAATTATAATGAGTCTATTCTTTTAGTCTACCAATTGTCCAATAGTGAAGTGATTGTGTCTATCGAGCTATCACAACTGTTAATTGTCGTACTGATGGACAAACATGGAGTGTGGTAAGTGGTCTGAGGGTGTGTCATGATGGTGCAGTGTCTAAAATTTTAAATACGAATGGTTAAGTATATTGACTTATTTTGAATTAGGACCAAAATAATAAAATGCATACATTTTAGGGGACTGAAATGGTTACTACACCAAGCCATTATTTTAATTTTAATGATAGAGTGGCTTGTTTGTTACAAAATTTTAATTAACATGTTTGTTCCTAAACCTATAATTGAGTGACTGAATTGTTATTTTTAAAGAAAAATGACATGTATATTCTTAAACATATAGTTGAACAACTCAATTGTTATTAATAGAAGAATAATAATCTATTTGTTATTAAACCTATAACTAAGTGACCTCTAGCATATTTTACCTAGTAAATAAATATATTAATTTTAAAATAATTTATTATTCTATTTTAATTTTATAATAGTTTTAAAATTATCTAGTAAGTAGTAAATTCTAAGGTTTTTCTAGGCCAAAAGAAGAGGCTAAATCTAAGTATTAACGACAACTAAACAACCAACTACAAATTGGCTTAATAGGATAAGATATCACACTTTTAACTAATATTAAAATTTTAAATTTTAATATTACGAATGAAACAATTAGAGATCACTTATGAAATTAAATAGAGTTTTATACAGCTCTATACTTATGTAAATGTAAATTCAACTATCAAGTTAAAATATTATTCATGTAAAACTTAAAAACAAGTTTAGAATTCACCTAGAGTACAAGTATTTTATATCGTTTGTGCATTTTTCGTCTTGCGTTTTGTAAAATTTATATTTCTTTTCATGTTTATGTGTCATCGTTCATTTACTAATAGTACATAAAATTATGCACCGTTAATATATTAAATATAAATACTTTTTGTAATTACTTAAACTATTGTCTGTGAGAATTAATATATCAATTGTTATTTGAGTTTTACTTGCTAAGTTTTAGTTTCGTTGACATATTTATTGTTGCAACAATCAAAATGTCATGATTTCGAACATATTTATTATTTTTGAACAATTTTTACCTAAAAGAGGGAAAAAAGAAATTTTACTCCTATTGGGTCTTGAACCCACAACTTAGGGGAAGGGAAGATGTCAGAAGATGTCAACTGAGAGTTTTAACATCTGCTTTAGAGATTGTTGACAATTTCGAACACATTTAAACGTGCATTAATCTCTAGTTTATTGGTTTGAGCATGTTTATGTCATTTCACGCCCGTACGTGAGTAAAAAAACATGTTTCAACCGATGGAGGATTTGTCTAAATGATAAGCAGTTTGGTATCGCTTAAGCAAGTCTTAAGTTCGAGGCCTTGTGTATACATAAAATCCCGCTGAGAGACTCGCCTACCACAATCAGATATGTGAAACAAAATGATATAGAATAATAAAGACAAAACCTTTAAAAACCGAAAAGACAAAAAAAATATATGTTTCAAAATATGCTTCATATCACGATGTATGCTTTAATCAATGTTATTTTGACATTTTATTTTCATAAAACATCCATGTAAAATACATATATTGATATTTTTATATAACATGACATGCCACATATCGTCTAAATATATGAAAAAGGGCAAGCCTTGGAAGTTAAAGAAACCAAACTTTTTCTTTCGAAGTTTTCGATATATATATATATATATATATATATATATATATATATATTACAGTTCATTTCAGTATTTATAATTATTTATTTCAATAATATTTCTTTTAATATATGAATCTACATTTTATT
The DNA here is from genome assembly GCA_019671005.1 of Hibiscus mutabilis. Classification (NCBI taxonomy): domain Eukaryota; kingdom Viridiplantae; phylum Streptophyta; class Magnoliopsida; order Malvales; family Malvaceae; genus Hibiscus; species Hibiscus mutabilis. The sequence goes on from CM033711.1 coordinate 23,137,375, forward strand.
ACTGAGATACAATGTATCTATCAGTACACCCAACAATTTATATACACTCAAACATATACAAACTTATAATCTCTAAAATATTTTTAAAATAACATTCTTTTTAATTGAGTAGAAATATTATTTTTTTAATAAAAATATTATATTTTATACCAAATTTGAATTCATACAAAATAAAATAAATATTTTTAACTACTTAACTAATTAATAAATCTCAGATAAATTAAACTTAATAAATCTAACATTTCGAGCCTAAACTTAAAAGGAAGATGCCTTTTAGCGAATATCCTATATAGCATAAAGTATATAACCTCTTTAAAAAATAAATTAAAAAAAGAGAGGATATAACGTAACTAACGTGTAACCTGGTCATAAAATTTTAATATTAAAAATTTATTTCTTTTGATAAAACGTATACATAAAAAATTTAAATTTTTAATAAATTATTAACTTGGTACAATTTTAAAAATAGTTATATTTTAATATATAAATTGTGTAAAAAAATTACAATTTTTTACATTTAAACTAAAAAATAAAACCCAACACAACCGCCTTAAATCATAAATTCTAAATTCTATGCCCTATTAACTAAATCGCTAAAGGCTAAAATTAAAAATAAACTTCTATATCAGAGAATTTTTCTTTTAAAAATATAAAAAAATTATTTATTTTTTTTATCTTATATTAGTCACGTGTACGCACCTGGTTTCCCATACGTTGAGGAGAAGGAAACACCCTGAACTTTGTACGTCTAATGTTAGAATCGGCACCTTGTAAAAATGATGGTTTCAGTCCTTCTTTTATTGAAAAAGTTAAGATTTAATCCATATGTTTTAGTTTCACACAAATACTCTACTCGTGTGATGTTGGTAATAAATCCAAAATGACAGTTTCTACCATTAAAATGATTATATGGATTTTTTTAGGAACCAGCTGGTTTTTAATAGACAAATACATCATAAAGATCATAAGAAACAGATAGATCAAACTCAAACTCATTTTATAGAGAGTTTTATAACATTCTAGTTGATATGTGCGGCATAAACGTATAGAACCTCGGAAATCCTACTGTGAGCAATTCAATTTTTATATTGTTATAATGTCAAATAATAGTGTGAAATCGAATCAATCATGTAAAGTTAATAATTTAATTAATTATTAATTGAGTGTTTAAAATTATTTAAAAATATAATCAAATCATAATTCTAACGACAATAACTAACGATATTATCAATTTTTATTCAATTAGAGTCCTATCAAGAATCAAGATATGGTTTAATACAGTTAGGATCCATGTGACTATATATAATAATCGAGGGACTAAACCACAATTAGACGCATAGTACAATATTCAATCTCTCCGCCTCTTTCTTCTTTAAATATCCGGGGGGGGGGGAATCAAAGCACGCCCTGGTTTTCTCTTTCATCACTGTGTAATTTATCTGTTGAATTCTTTCTTCAACTGTGTTTCCATGGAGATTTTAGTAACCTTTCAAACCCTAAATTTACCTACTTTTTTCCTTTTGTTTCTCTTCGTTTATCTATTTGCTTACTTTCTGATCTTCCACAACTGGGATCCCAAGCACCGAGCCGAAGCTTCAAGCTGTTTCATCTCACTAACACATGGAACCCCGGCAGTTTTCATGGCGATTCAAGCATTAACAAACACCCAATCCCCAACTTTCGACGCCCCAAACGCCCTTTCCCACAACACCGTCCTCGAATTCAGCATCTCGTACTTCTTACTCGACCTTCTTCACTACTTAATCTTTTTCCCCAACGACACTCTCTTCATCCTCCACCATTTAGCCACCCTTTACGTGTTCATCACCTGTCGTTTCATCGTCCACCACGGGTCCTTCTCGCTTCTCGTGCTCTTGATCCTCGCTGAAGTCACCAGCCTTTGTCAAAACGTATGGACCATCGCTGGATTCCGTAGAGCTGATATTCCTGTTGCAGGTAAGGTGTTCGACGTTTTGTCTCTTCCGTTCTATGCGCTTTATACCGTTGTAAGGGGCATCATTGGACCTTTGTTTGTGTATAAAATGGGGGTGTTTTACATGAAGGGTGAGAATTCTATTTCAGTGTGGGCTTGGGTTTCTTGGATGGTTGTGATTGTGACAGCAATCTTGGTTAGCATAGTTTGGGTGTTTGATCATTGGATAGATTGGTTTAGAAGAGGAAACTATCAAGCTATGAAGAAAGTAGCCTAGAATTTTGGGCTGCCTTCAACTTTAGAAACAGTAGATCAGTGGGAAATTGTAGGTGATTGATGGGGTTACTGAGTAATTTAATTAATTCAAATTTGTAGCAATTTGTACAGTTAGATTTGCTGCGTTTTTTAATTTACCAATATTTTTTTCTTATAAAATTTGTATTTTAGTATATTGATTCTTAATGTGCTTAAGCACAATCGATTTTGATTTAAGTGCTTGAAAATTATTGTAATTTATTTATTTGTCATTAGGTATTTGATCGAACCTAGCAGTTTATTTATTTTGTTATTTAAAATCAAATTCGAATTAAGCTTCGAATATAGAAGTTTGAGTCGAGTTTGATCTTTGAATTTAGAATTTCAAATCAAACTTTTTATAGTTTGAGGTCGAGAAAACTTGATTAAGCAGCATATTGTTCATGTGTTTATTTTTATTAAACTATACATGAGGAGAGAATGTTATATAATAAATATTTTATTTTAGGGGGAGTATTAAATGGAATATGCCCAATTTCTTTTTTATAATCTTTGAGTTTTTGAGTATTTGTGTACATGGAATTCCGATTTTATTCAATTTTCATAAATTATTGAAATTGTTCTTGACGGGTCATTGGCTTATTTTAAATATTGTGGACACAAATAATTTTAATATTTATCCAAAACAATATGACAAGTTTATCATCCCATCACTCCTTTTGTTTGACTCATGAGATGATACTAAATTTTATTCAAATAAAAGAAGGTGATACAATTGTAACAATGTAACCATTCAAAGAGGGGAATTTGAGTATTATGTTCACTAAAACTCAAATAAAGAATAAAATAAAAAATTTTAAAGTCACAATGACAGTTGAATCATTCTTTTGACTTTTGAATTTAACACCCATCATATGTAGTAATCCAATAACTGCCAATAGTACTCAATTGTTTCTATTTAACTAGATATTTTTGAGATGATAAAGGAGTGACGAACGAACTAAAATAAATTTACAGTCTATTTTACAAAAACAAATTTGAATACATCGGCAAACCACCACAAAAGTTTAGTTCACCAAATTGATAAATGCAAACTAGGGGATATTTTTAGGGTAATTATTTAATGCACTGGCGATGGAAATTAAAAGTTTTCACAAGCGTCTTAGTTTTAGGGTTTAGGAACTTAGTTTATGGTGTATGAGTTTTGAATTTAGGGTTCATAGTTGAAATTTACGATTTATAGATTAAAATCTAAATTCGCACCATATTACCCTACAAACTAAACCCTAACCCCTAAACCCTAAATTTTAACCCTAAACCCTAAATTCTAACCACACTCCCTAAATTTTAAATTCCTACACTTAAACCCCTAAACTCTAAACTAAGCCCATAAACCCTAAAATTAAAGCGCTTGTAGAAACTAAAAATTTCCACCGCCGGTACATAGTATATTTTCCTATTTTTTTTACCCCTTTTGTTTTTGTTTAAACGGGCATTTGATTCCAAACGTGGTGGACCAATGCTAATGTCATTGCATTAGGTCAATTTCAAAGCTTATACACTCAATAATTCAAACATCCATAGTTTCAAGATCTCTTTCTACTCTCCATTATTTTTTTATAAAATTTTTGAAGGAGATGAATGAATAGTGTAGATTCGAATATTTATAGATATTTAACTTTTTTCCTTGATATAAGTAATTATATTACAATTATTAACTGAGGAAGACGGATTGGTTTGCAAATATAGGGATTGAACTCTGAAACCTAATGTTGGTCGACCTGGATTCAACACAAGTTTTGTCGATAGACATAAGGGTGTGTATTTCTGATTTTGGATAGGCAAATTAATGATTTATATTCGATTCGAAAAATTCGATATTCGTTTTTAGGATATCGGGTTTTCGGATCGGATATCTGAATATCCAAACTTATGAATTTATTAAGTATTTTTTGAATTTGACAGTCATATCCATGAAATTTTAGATCTTGAATATAATAAACAACAAATTATTGAATATAATAAGATTTTTATCCTTGAAAATTTCAAATTTTCATACTATATAACAAGTAAAAAGTATCGAATAACAAGATTCATATTCATAAATTTTTTAAATTTTTGGATTTTCAAATATTCGGATATCTAATCTGAATTATTTAAAAAATAAAAAACAAATCAAATATCTAAAATTTCAGATCGTATCAACGAATCAAATTTTTTTACACGTCCTAGATCCTAGCTAGACCAAAGGTTGGTATTTTCGGAGATCAGACTTTTGTTTTTCGTGAATTTTGTTAGCATAGATTGGATAATGTTCGGAAGCCTTGGATAAATATGGCAGATGGCTCTTTTCCTTACAAATATGACAAGCAAAATTATTTGGACAAATATTGTAGTTTGAACAATAAAAGTGAAGTTGGTATGTATTCAATCCGACTTTATTGTTTATTCTAATTTTTTATTAAAAAATAATGATGATAAGCGGTAAGAATATACTTTACACAAAAAAAATATTATTTTAAAGTCGGGATTATAGGTGATCCGACTTTAATTTTTTAATGAAAAAAACATTGTTTAAAGTTGAAATATAATAAATCCTATTTAGTATTATTGTAATAAATACCATAGATGAGAAAATAAAATAAGAGGCCACACTTAAAAGGAATTTTTTTCAGCTGCAATATTGCAGCAATTCAACGATAATATTCATATTTGGATATTCTATTTGTAATCTCCTACACCGGCCTATGCGGAAGACACGACATAGTAGATCACATTTGCCTTTTTAAAATATTTCTTATATCGATTATAGAAAATTTTTGGACTTTTAAGGAATTTAGCCATAATTTCAAGTTTAATAAAAATGATCATAAGTGAAAATGGATAATAGTAATCATCAAAATAGAAATATTGAAGTATCGCCAAGCATAAAAGTTAACAAAATAAACCCAACCAAAATAAGTTATACATCCCAAATAAATGGCACAAGTCACCCTGGTAATAAATAGTGGATAAGAACATTACAATCTAGTAGAATCCAATGTGCCGATCCTCCAAGTATCAGGTACCAGATGACCTATCAACAACAATCTGAAATGTGAAGTTTAGTAGTGAGCTATAGAGCCCAGTGTGCTCCCAAAAGTGCAACAATAAAAACATTTTCAATATATCAAGTATGCATAAAAGTATCATCATGAAAAAGGGCAACCAAATGTATACATGCAACCTATATACCATCCAACCGTACATCAATATGCAGCTCCCAACTGAGCTACATCCGTAAGGACTTACCCTAAAGACGATGGGCATTAGGAGCCACCATAAGGGGATACCTTAGGTCAGTAAGGATTTACTCGAGCCAAAGCTACGACACCTACCCAAGGGGATACCTTGAGCCCGTAAGGATTTACTCGGCCCGTAGCCACAACACCTACCCAAGGGGATACCTTGAGCCCATAAGGATTTACTCGATCCGTAGCCACGACACCTACCAAAGAGGATACCTTGAACCCGTAAGGATTTACTCGGGCCGTAGCCATGACACCTACCCAAGGGGATACCTTGGGCCCGTAAGGATTTACTCAGGCCGTAACCACAACACCTACCCATGGGGATACCTTAGGCCCGTAAGGATTTACCAGCTTGATCAAGGTTGCACCTACATACACTCCATATAATATCCCGTATATGTCCCCATGTATCATGTCCATGTCATTAACATCATATCATGATCAACCATATTACATGTTATATTCATGTTAACCCTATCTATATGATGCATGTTGCATGTTATGCGAAGTCATACACGATATGCATATACAAACATGTTATAATCATGGCAACCATTTTTACGCATACTTATAAAAATATTTATTTCGTATTTAAAATCGTATATAACACATAGAAGGGAACACACCTCAAAAATTGGCGACTGAGTGATCTAATGACCACCAACGTCTCGCTCAACGGTGTGGGAACGAGTAATAATAGGGTCTCGCGGCTGGACTGGCCGAGACGAGCTGGGCTAATCTATGGCACAATCAGGAGAATCTCGATAACTAGAAAATAGCGCAACTCTGATGAAGGCTCTCCCGGCTGCTAAACGATAATCGGTGACTACGGTTATGCTCGTCTTGAGGAGGAGAACTCGATGGGACCTTGACCGTCGGCTAAAGAGGACATACAATGGCCGAATCGACAATGGTAGCTTTTAAGGTTCTACCGAACCTTCTCACCGTTCCCTGCAACGAACGACAACCGGTGGATGCGCGTGGATGGAGGGGAAACGCTCTAGAGAAGAAGGCAGTTCTCCTAGTGTCGGTAGTGAGTCTCACAGTGTGGTGGTGAGGGACGAAGCACGGTGGTCGGACGATATTTAGGGAAAAAGATTGAGAGATGAGAGAGAGAAGGGGCTGTAATAAAAACATGGATAAATGTGGTATATGGGTTTGGTTGGTATATTAAATACCATATTTCTTTAGCCAGAATTACTCAAATGATATATGTTGCAATCCCATATCAGAAATAAGGCTTAGCCCAATGGTTAACACACGGCTTAGGGTGGGAAAAGTCTTGGGTTTGAGCCTCCCCACCCCCAAAACCCTTTTTTTAGTGTTACAATTCTTCACTCCTTAAAAAACTTTCGTCCTCAAAATTTACTTGAGTAAAAAAGATGTGGATACTGCTCTCTCATAGATTCCTCTGTCTCCCAAGAAGCCTCTACAAGACCACGATTACTCCATTGAACTTTAACCATCAGAATGCGCCGGTTTCTCAGAACTCTTTCATCTGAATATAAAATCTGAATAGGCTCCTCCTCATATGATAAATTTGGTCTCAGGTCAACATCATGAATCTGAATAACATGCCCTGGATCTAGATGGTATTTCCTCAGCATGGACACATGGAATGCATCATGAATACGGCTAAGCTGGGGAGGTAACTCAAGCTGATAAGCAACTGGCCCAACTCTCTTCAGGATACGGTGTGGCCCAATGTATCTCAGACTCAGCTTACCCTTACGTCTGAATCTCATGACTTTCTTCTATGGGGATACCTTCAAAAAGACTTGATCTCCTACCTCAAACTCGATATCCTTTCGCCTTCAATCTGCATAAGACTTCTGTCTATCAAAAGCCTCTTTTAGTCTGCTCCGAATCAATCTAACCGTTTCCTCCATTTCTTGAATCAACTCGGGGCCCAGAGTCTTTCTATCATATAACCCTGTCTAGTAAATTGGAGTACGACACTTACGACCATACAAGGCCTCATAAGGTGCCATACGGATACTAGCATGATAGCTGTTATTATAAGCAAACTCAACAAATGGTAGAAAATCCTTCCAGCTACCACGATAATCAAGCACACAACCCCGAAGCATATCTTCCAAAATTTGAATCACCCTCTCTAATTATCCATCAGTTGTGGGTGGATGGAAGTGCTAAAATTAAGACGACTACCCAAGGTCGTCTGGAATGCTGTACAAAAATAGAAAGTGAACTGTAGTTCATGATAAAAAATGATAGATAGAGGCACTACATGCAATATGACAATCTCGGTAATATACAGCTTGGCCAGCTGATCCATAGAATAATCGATCCAAACTGGAACGAAGTGAGCAGACTTCGTGAGTCTATCAACAATCACCCAAATAACCTCCCTTTTAGAGGGTGTCCGGGGTAATCCTGTAACGAAATCCATGGTGATACGCTCACATTTCCACTCATGAATCTTAATCGGCTGCAGCAACCCATATGGGTGTTGATGCTCTGCTTTTACTTGTTGGCATGTCATACATCTGGCTACAAAATTAGATATGTCTTTCTTTATTCCGACCCATCTGTATCTCTATTTTAAATTTTGATACATTTTATCTCCTCCGGGATGCATGTCATAGAGGCTGCTATGAGCCTCACTAAGAATAGTCTACTTAAGGTTGGCGTCATTAGGCACACAATATCGACCTCTGAAGCATAAAACACCATCCTGGTCAAAAGTATAAACAGATGTAGATCCCTGCTCAACCTATTGTATAACCGGAAGCAAAGAACTATCCTGGTGCTGCTTGGCTTTAATCTCCTCAGCTAAGGTCAGTTTAACCTGTAACTCTGTCAGTAAGCTACCATCATCATAAATACTCATCCTGGCGAAAAGAGATCTCAAATCAGAAATAGTCTTGCGGCTCAAAGCATCAGCAACTACATTGGCCTTTCTGGGATGATACTCAATTACGTAATCATAATCCTTGAGCAGCTCTAGCCAACGACGCTGTCTGAGATTAAGATCCTTCTGGGTGATAAGGTATTTCAGGCTCTTGTGATCAGTATATATATAACACTTCTCTCCATAGAGATAGTGTCTCCAAATCTTCAGAGCAAAAACTACTGCTGCCAACTCCAAATAATGAATACGATAATTGCACTCATGAGGTCTCAACTATCGTGACGCATAGGTAATCACCCTATTATTCTGCATCAGAACGCATCCAAGACCCAAGTGTGAAGCGTCACTGAAAACTGTAAAGTCTTTCCCTGGTTCAGGCTGAGTCAAGACTGATGCTTGTGTCAATGCAGTCTTCAACTTCTCAAAACTCCCTTGTTGTGCTTCAGTCCACTCAAAGGGAACATTCTTCCGTAGCAGCTTCGCCAAAAGAGAAGCAATAATAGAAAATCCCTCGACAAAACGTCGATAGTAACTGGCTAAACCCAGAAAGCTACGAATCGACTGCTTCCAGTTTACAATAGCCTCGATATTACTAGGGTCAACCTGAATTCCCTGAGTTGATATCGCATGTCCTAAAAATGTTACATAAGATAGCCAAAATTCACATTTACTCAGCTTAGCATATAACTGGTGTTCCCTGAGAGTTTGCATCACAATCCTCAAATGCTCTGCGTGCTCAACCTCATATCGAGAGTACACCAGAATGTCATCAATGAATACCACCACAAACTGATCAATAAATGGTCGAAACACCCGATTCATCAGGTCTATGAAAGCTGCAGGGGCATTAGTTAGCCCAAATGGCAGCACTAAGAACTCATAATGCCCATAACGAGCGCGAACATCAGTCTTCGCAACATCTGTCCCTTTCACCTTCAATTGGTAATACCCGGAGAGAAGACCGATCTTGGAGAAAACCGAAGCTCTCCTGAACTGATCAAACAAATCATCAATTATGGGCAGAGGATACTTATTCTTGACAGTGATCTGATTAAGCTTCTGGTAATCTATGCATAATCTAAGGGAACCATAATTCTTTTTGACAAAAAGGACTAGAGCTCCCTAGGGTGAGGAATTAGGTCGAATAAACCCTCGATCAAGGAGCTCATGTAATTGGATCTTCATCTCCTTATATTATTTCGGAGACATAAGAGACGAGGCCATAGAAATCGGTGCTGAACCCGGATAAGTCTCTATCTCAAACTCAGCATCTCTTTCAGGAGGTAAACCGGGTAACTCCTTAGGAAATACATCGGAGAACTCCTTCACTACCGGAGTTTCTTCAATCTTAGCCAAAGAGCCCTTGGTGTTCAAGATATTAGCAAGAAATGCCTGATATCTTTTCTAAACCATCTTATCGGCAGTCAAGTATAATACCATATTGGAAAGATAACCCCGTCTTTCACCCACTAGAGTAATCATCCGATCATCTAGTGTTTTAAAAGTTTCCCTCTTGGACCCATAATCCAGTGTGACTCGGTGCTCGGTTAACCAATCCATACCGAGAATTAAGTCAAATTATTCTAGAGACAATTTCATAAGATCGACCAGAAATATCTCTCCCTAAACCTCTAACGGACAACTACGAAATATCTTGTTCACAACCACTGATTATCCAATTGGACTCATGGTTGTAATTGAATTCTCTATGATATCAGCCAGAATCTGAATGTCTCGGGTTACGGATCTCGGCACATATGAATGTGTAGAAACATTATCAAGTAATGCAAAGTATGGAACAGAATAAATGGTAAAGGTACCTACAATCACATCTGGCTCATCTCTGTCATCCCGACGTCTAGTAGCATAAATCAGGGTAGGCTACCTGACATCATTCATAGAAGGTCCTCCACTCTGAAAAGATCTTCCTCTGCTATCAGATCTAGCAACGGACCCCGAATGTCTACCATGTGATCAACCTCTGGCTGGAGTGTGACCAGATGACTGTGAACGAGCCGGAGTCTAAAATCGGGTAGGAGTCTGAGTCGACATTTGCTCAGTGGGAGGAGGGTGTGGGCAGTCTCTCTTGAAATAATCTAGATACCTACAACGAAAACACGCTCATGTCAGCTTCCTGCACTCTCCTCTATGTCGGAGCCTACAATGAGTACAATGAGGAAAGAAGAAAACCCAGATGAACTGTCTTTAGTAGCTGCTGAAGTGGTGGGCGCTGTTTGTCCTGGTTTATTATTACCTTTTTGAGAATGTGCATGTCGGGCCCTCTTTCCCGGACGTGGCGACCCATAACCAGATGACCTACTAGGTCGGTCTCGTCCTCGGTCTTTGCTACGGTCTTAACTCTGGTTTCTACTGTTTTGACCAGCCTCAAGCAACTCGAGCTCCTCAATAGTCTTGGCCCGATTCACTAGGGCCTCAAAATCTTTATCATGATGTGTAGCAATCCTCCGACGTATCTCATAATTAAGTCTCATCAGGAACTTACGGCAATGGTCCTCCTCAGTGGCTACTAAACTTGTACCATATTTTAGCAGTCCTAAAAAATCCATCTCATATTCTGCCACAGACATAGATCCCTGCTCTAAGTCCTGGAATACCTTACGCCTCTCATTCAGGTAGCGCTCTCCCAAGAAACGGCTCCTAAATCTCTCATTGAAGAAGTTCCACGTCAATCTGTCTATAGGCACACTACTAACGATCGACTCCCACCAGGTGTGGGTATTACTATTCAGCATCGATACAGCTCCCAGATACTTCTTAGCTGGATCTAATCCCAACTGATCCATCTGCCTCTTAGTGTCATATAACCAGTCTTCAGCTGCAGTAAGTGGCCACTGAGAGATCTAGAAAATGTACCGACTCCATAAGATATCAAAGTTTGGGTGAGGGAAACTTCCGGTAAGATGCTCGATGCTCGAATAGCTCCTTGGATTAGCTCTAAAAACTGCCTACTAAGGGCATCATCAGTAATCTCGTCATAACATCAAGTCTAGTGTCAGTAGCTCCCCTATCAGGTGTAGTCATATCAGCTCCAGTAGTTGGCAGTGGATCAGATAAAACAACGGGACCACTATAACTGGAAGGCCCTACAGGAATAGAAGGACCAACATGAGCAGGTGGATCAACCAGAGTGGGTGGATCTACATGAACATGTGGATCTATCGTAGGATCATCAATAGGGTCTGTGAATCTAACTGGACGACCCTACCTACGGACCGATCGACTACCTCTTCTGGTACTCATAACGAATGATCTAAGGATAATGATCTACAAATAGAAAGAGTATGGAATCAATTTTGACACTGGAGAATCGAGCACAGTAAAACATATATATATATATAACTCGATGACATGGCCTCATACATAACTTTATGTTTAAAACCTTTCAAATCAATGTTTGAATGTAGGACCCTTTCACAGTCCGAGGTTATAAAACCAAAAGCTTCGATACCACCAAATGTAACCCCTACACCGGCCTATGCGGAAGACACGACATAGTAGATCACATTTGTCTTTTTAAAACCTTTCTTATATCGATTATAGAAAATTTTTGGACTTTTAAGGAATTTAGCCATAATTTCATGTTTAATAAAAATGACCATGAGTGAAAATGGATAATAGTAACCATCAAAATATAAATATTGAAGTATCGCCAAGCGTAAAAGTTAACAAAATAAGTTATACATCCCAAATAAATGACACGTGTCACCCCGGTAATAAATGGTGGATAAGAACATTACAATCTAGTAGAATCCAATGTGCCGATCCTCCAAGTGTCGGGTACCAGGTGGCATATCAACAACAATCTAAAAGGAGAAGTTTAGCAGTGAGCTATAGAGCCCAATGTGCTCCCAAAAGTGCAACAATAAAAACATTTTCAATATATCAAGTATGCATAAAAGTATCATCATGAAAATGGCAACCAAAGGTATACATGCAACCTATCTACCCTCCAACCGTACACCAATATGCAGTTCCCCATTGAGCTACATCCGTAAGGACTTACCCTAAGCCCGATGGGCATTAGAAGCCACCCTAAGGGGATACCTTAGGTCCGTAAGGATTTACTCGGGCCGAAGCCGCGACACCTACCCAAGGGGATACCTTGAGCCCGTAAGGATTTACTCGGGCCGTAGCCACGACACCTACCCAAGGGGATACCTTGAGTCCGTAAGGATTTATTTGCGTCGTGGCCACGACACCTACCCAAGGGGATACCTTGAACCCGTAAGGATTTACTCGAGCCGTAGCCACGACACCTACCCAAGGGGATACCTTGGGTCCGTAAGGATTTACTCAGGCTGTAGCCACGACACCTACCTAAGGGGATACCTTGGGCCCGTAAGGATTTACCAGCTTAATTAAGGCTGCACCTGCATACACTCCATATAATATCCCGTATATGTCCACATGTATCATGTCTATGTCATTAACATCATATCATGATCAACCATATTTCATGTTAACCCTATATGTATGATGCATGTTGCCTGTCATACGAAGTCATACGCGATATGCATATACAAACATGCTATAATCATGGTAACCATTTTTACGCATACTTATAAAAATATTTATTTCGTATTTAAAATCATATATAGCACATAGAATGGAACACACCTTAAAAAGTGGCGTCTGAGTGATCTAATGACCACCAACGTCTCGCTCAACAGTGTGGGAACGAGTAATAATAGAGACTCGCGGCTGGACTGACCGGGACAAGCTGGGCTGATCTGCGGCACAATCAGGAGAATCTCGATAACCGAAAAATAGCGCAACTCCGATGAAGGTTCTCCCGGCGGCTAAATGATAATCGGTGACTACAGTTATACTCGTCTTGAGGGGGAGAACACGATGGGACCTTGACCGTCGGCTAAAGAGGACAGACGGTGGTCGAATCGACAATGGTAGCTTTTAGGGTTCTACCGAACCTTCTCACAGTTCCCTGCGACGAACGACAATCAGTGGATGTGCGTGGATGGAAGGGAAACACTATGGAGAAGAAAACGGTTCTCCTGGTGTCGGCGGTGAGGGACGAAGCACGATGGTCGGACGATATTTGGGGAGAAAGATCGAGAGATGAGAGAGAGAAAGGGCTGTAATAAAAGCTGGAATAAATGTGGTATATGGGTTTGGTTAGTATATTAAATACCATATTTTTTTAGCCAGAATTACTCAAATGATACATGCTGTAATACCATATCAGAAATGGGGCTTAGCTCAATGGTTAACACACGGCTTAGGGTGGGAAAGATCTTGGGTTCAAGCCTCCCCACCCCTAAAACCCTTTTTTTAGTGTTACACTATTTCTAATTACTATTTGAGGTAAATTCAGAGAATGTATGGATATTAACATAGATGGAATTAGAGGGCTCTAAAAATTTGAAATTTCTATATAATTTAGAAAATTTAAAAAAAATTATAATGTATTTCTTATTTAAAATTTGTTTTCGTTCCTTAAAATTTTATAAATTTATCTCTATAAATTTATAAGTTTACCCCGTTGACATAAATTTTTGCGTCCTCCCTAATTATTAACCTTTGGTCATTCATCATTTGTATTTGTTTTACTTTTTTAAATAACAAATCCGAATTATGTTATCCACTATTCGAATTTCCTTTACTTTTTTTCATACGAGGATTCAGATTTGGATATTGGAATCCATTATCCACGCCACATTTATTTATTTTTCTTTTGTCTTGCTAAACCGACAAATTGAAATATCCGAAATAAGTGATTTATTTAAGGTTTTTTTTGACTTATTCCCTGTGGCTTTGGTTAAGTTGCATTTAATATTATTAATTAAATTAAAGATTTTATTGTTATATTTAATAAGAAACATTTAATAAGAATTTCATTTAAGATAATTTTTTATTATTTAACTCATTTAATAATATTAATTTTTACATTGAGTTGTTTAAGAGTTTAGGTAGAGGTGTTTAAAATCGACCCAATAGGTACTCAGTAGCCCAATAAATTTAATATTACTATTATATATAGGTTTAATTTTGATACATATGTTATGTAAATTTTTTTTTTACATAAACCTGCATATTTATACTCTAAACCCAAATCTTAATTTACTAAACCTTAACTCAAACCTTAAATTCTAAATACAAAACTTAAAGTCTAAACCCTACAACCCAAGCCCCTAAACTTTAAACCTTAAACTAAGCCTCTAACTCCTAAAACTAAAAGGCTTGTGTAAACTTTAGTTTACAGGACCTATGTATTGAAGTCTTTCTCTTGTATTATTACTATGTTTCATCCTCTTCCACTTTTTAACTTCCATTATTATCTTATTGGGTCATTGGGTACTTATTGGATTGGTTTTAAATACTCCTAAGTTTAGGGTTTTTATAGTTTAGCGCTTAGGGTGTGGTTTTTGAGTTTGAGCTTTAGTTTTATGGTTTATGGTTTTTAGAGTTTAGGGGTTTTAGAGTTTATAGTTTATGGTTTAGTTTTTGGCTTAAGGTTTAAAATTTAGAGTTTAAGATTTAGTTTTAGAGTTTTAGATCATTTATGGTTTTAGAGTTTAGGGTTTATAAATTTTAGAATTTATGTTTTAGGGTTTATGATATTATTAAATAAACAAGAAAAGATTCTTATTAATTTTTTTATTAAATATTTAAAAATAATATTTGATTTAGTTAATGGTATTAAATGCACCTTAACATATGTCCAAGAGCATAGGTTAAACAAAACCTTTATTTAATTTAAATTTAATTTGTATTACTCAAAATTAATGCGACTAATAAACAAATTTAGATTTTAAAGCGAATTTATGGATCAGATTCAAATATTACAAAATTTATAGATACCCAATTAACTACCATCTTACAAGTTTAAAATCTTTTGATTTAAGTTTTCTTTTATTAACAAGAAAACCCCTCGTACATGAGGTTGTTCGATTGCCTAATAAGCACCAATAGTGAAAGTATCTATGGGTTGAGCCCATCTTTCCCATTTTACCTTGCAGGGGCTTGTTGTATTACCCATTTTTAAAATCTACAGTCTAAACCCAATTTGGTTGCAATTAAGGCCATAAATGAGATGAAACAAATCCCAAGCTATTTGAATTCAACTCGGTCAAAACTTGACTCGATTGGACTTGATTCGTTTTCAAACTCGGCTTGAGTTCTTAACAACTCGAGCTGAGCTGCTAGATATCCGACTCGAAAAGCTCGCAAATTACTCGAAAATATAATATACTATTTTTATTTTTTAAAATTAAAGTGAAATTGTTGTTGTTGTTGTTGATGATGATGATGAATAAACCCACTCAACAATTGTTGTTGTTGTTGTTGTTGTCGTTATGAATAGGATTGTAAATGAGACGAGACAGATCGCGAGTTATATGAGTTTGATTCGATCAAAGCTCGGTCAATACTCGACTTGATTGGACTCAAGTTGAGCTCGAGCTCGAGCTCGAACTCGACTCAAGTTCTTAACGAACTGAGTCGAGCTCAGCACTAGTCGAACTCGACTTGTTTACACCCTAGTTGCAATCGAATATCTTGTCTCATTATTCAAAATATTATAAAATATAAAAAACACACTTCTTATTTAAAATTTAAATAAATAATATATTTTATAGATAATTATTTGGTGCATTCACGATAATTTTTTTAGTCCTACACATAGAATTAAAAAAAGGTCACATATCCCTAGTTTATATTTAAAAAATTACTAATATGTGGAATTAAAATACTTCATAATCAGAAAATTCACTAATTGACCGAGTGGCCAAGAATACTCATATTGTCCCATTTTGTATGAGTTTAAATCCGACATTTGCCTTGAGAATATAAATATCCCGCTACTTAATAAAAAAATACTTAACAACTGAGATTCATTAATTGATCTAGTGATCAATAATACTTATATTATCTTATATTATATAAATTTGAATCATAACATTTTGTGAAAAATATATTTGCCTCTCTTCTTAATAAGAAAAACTTCACAACTAGTATACGAGATAATAATGATCCTATTTCTATTATCAATAAGGATCTATTTGTAAAAACATGCGATCAAGTTTTGACAAGTCCTGAAACTCGGGCTCCGTTCGCATTTTATTATGTTCTAAAAATACAAATATTTATGTTACAATACTTAAACTACTTATAATCTTCAAACTCCAAACTAATTAAATTGAAGATAATGAATACTTAAATGCAGCCAAACCTTGAACTTCAAGTTGTTATAATATCAATGATACTATTTAAATTAAAATTTAATCTACTTTAAATCATATATTTTAATTTAATTTAATAGGAAAGTTAAGAACTATTATTATTATTACAAGAATATTAATTTACTTGATAGAAAATCATAATATATAATTAATGGTGATTTCTGCCTTGATAAACAATTCTTCTCTATTTTGTTGTTAAAAAAGCTTCTACCTTAGGATCCCATACTGGAAGCAAGGATTCAATATTTTCTAGTACCACCAGATTCAAGTTCCAAATCCTGCACCACCTCTATCGTATCCTCCAAACTATTTCACAATGAAAAAGCAAGTGATTAACCTATTCTGCCTTGAACACAGACCACTGGAACGGCTTATACAGACCACTGGAATCACCGCTCCATTTTAGGCGATATCTCAAGCCCACTCTCTTGGCAGCACGATCCAATACTTTGACAAATTCATCCCATATATCATTTCCCCAAAACAGACCTCTTCTTAGTTCAATATTCCAGACCCAAGTGCCCAAAATTTTTGACCCAAATTCAAAGATTTTCTCAGATTTCTTGATTACAATTCCAAAAATTCTAGGAAAAGCAACTTTAAGAGATGAAAATTTTGTTAAGAACATATTTCACCAGTGTAATTCGACTTCCAAGTGACAAAAGCTTTCCATTCCACCCTTCCAGTCTTAATAGAAATTTATCAATAACAAGATTTCATAGAGCCATCGAACTTCGTGGATGCTCTAAAGGCATCCCAAGATAAAAAAAAGTAAGGAAAGAATCTATGCTGCATTTGATCGAAATGTCCCAGCCCCTAGTGTAAATTTTCTCTATATATAAACCATAAAGCTTCATTTTCTTCATATTAAGTCAAAGCCTAGAAGCAACTTCAAAAACTCTTAAAATATTTTTAATGTTCCTCACAATCTCCTCATTTGTCTTAGAAAATAAAAATAAATTATCTGCGAATTGCAGATAGAATATAAAAAACCGTTTTCTCCTACATCCACACCCTCAATTATCTCTAACTCCACAGCTTTATGAATTAAAGCACTTAAGGCTTCTCCGAGTATGTTAAAAAGTAATAGGGATAGAGAGCAGCCTTGCCTCAATCCTCTACTGATTGAAAACAAATTGGTAGGAACCCTATTGATTAGAACTAAAACCGACGCTAACGATAAGCACACATATATCCACTTCCTCCATTTAGATCCAAACCCCGTATTCTAAAAAGTGAGATCAAAAAAGGACCAATGCACCGTGTCATAGGCTTTCTTAAAGTCAACTTTGAAGACAATTGCCTTACGCTTATTACACAATAGATCATCGATTACCTCATTGGCAATTAAGGAACAATCCACAATTTGCTTCCCAGGGTTCGAATGATCAACTTTGCAATCAGTTGTTAGAATCAATAGGTCTTCAAATCGTTCATTTGAAAAAATTGAAAAAGCAAATTGATTTTCTCCAACAACTTCATCAATACAAGACGAAAGCCTTCTAGCTAAGACTCTGGCCAAAATCTTATAAAGGTTACTTACTAATGAGATGGGCCTAAAATATCGATAGAAACAAGAAGCAATCTTGAAATTAAAGTGATGAAAGAATTGTTGATAGACTTATCTTTCAGTCTCCCATCGTAGAAATCCTAAAAAAAAACTTCATAACATTGGCTTTAAGAGATGGCCAAAATTTTTTTTATAAAAATCCAGGTTGAACTCATCAAGACAGGTGCCTTATTACCATTTGCAGAACAAATTGCCGCCCAAATTTCTTCAATAGTGAAAGGCTCTTTCAGTATCTTAGCAAACCCACTATTGATTTGGTTTAAAGTTCCCCTAAATCTCCTGACAAGGATTGTAGGAATTTTATTATAACTATCTCGGAAGTGGTCCTCAAAAGCCTTGGCTATAACACCCGGTTCTTCCAACAAGGTATTCCCCAATTTTAGAGAGCTAATCTTGTTTCTGCTTCTTCTCAAGGAGGCCGATAAATGAAAAAACTTCGTATTTTTATCTCATTCATTAAACCATTTAACCCAATATTTTTGGATCCATTCTCTCTCTTCCCTTCTATATATGGCCCAAAGAGCAGACTTTAACTCTTGAATTTCTGCACTGTAAGCAACAGAACAAAGGCTCTCTTCCAACGACGCTATATTCTATTTGATGGATGAAGTTGACTCGGTCTTTTTCACCCTAAACTATTCCACCCAGACTTTAGCAGTAGCTTTGATTGCTCTCAATGACATACCTATGCCTTTTCGATTTGATTTAGACACAACATATTTGACACTATCCACGAACTCTGGTGTAATAACTTGAATTTTTTAGTCAACATTTGAGCGTCGACTCGAGTTATGGACCATTGTATTGTGATAGATGATTGGACCCATTGGGCCATGTTTGGGCCTTGTTGGATAAGAATTAGGCATTGTGAGCTTGGGGGTGACCATGTTGTGACAAATGTGAAAGTGTGAGGTTTTATGTGGTGATTGTTCCTCTTTTTAAAATAAAGGCTGCCCACCCTTTATTATATGATTGTCTTCACGTAGAGGGGAGACAAGCTTACCTCACTCTCCCATCTCCATCTCTTTCTTCTTTCCCAAACACCATCTTATCCCTTTTTCAAGATAGATTTTCATCTCTAAAAACCAAATCTTTGTCTAACTAAGCTCCATTTTAGGATTCATGATTGAAGGCAATATTGGTCACTATTCCCAAAGCTTCATGAAAAGTATAATCTTGTGGTAAAAAGGTAAGATGCCATCTTATGGATTTTTGGGTTCAAGGCTTGTAGAAAGCTTTCTTTTGTTTTAAAGGTTGTAAATTCATAGTAAATTCTTGATAAATTTTAGGTTCAAGTATTGATATGATTTTCATGTGCTTGTTGTGAAAAAGAAGTGATTTGGGGGTTATTCAAGTTTAAACCAAGAGAGGAAGTTGGGCAAAGTAGGTAGGTGAGCTTGATTTCAAGATCCTTGCTAAAAGGCCAATACATCTCTGACTCCTACACTTCTTAAAGACCATAAAGTGATTGCTTTGCTTGATTTTATGATTTATGGTTACTAGTTTTAGTGTTAAGGTAGCTTAAAGCCTTGTTAATGGTAAATCTATAATTAAATGTTAGTAAGGTGTAAAAATGGTAGTAAACTACCCTAATTAACTTCCATAAGATGTAGGTATGAGTTAAGGGGGTTAAAGGTTACATTTTGGGGGGCTTGGAAAGTGATTTCCCGAGCCTTGGAAGCCATTTCTAGGCTTCGGTATCGTTATACGGGGAGCCCATACCGATACCCTGTGTTATAAATAATGAACACATGCAAAATTTAAAGGGAGTATTTATCACACTCCGAAAATCGGTCTAGTTAGAATTAAGTAACGGTGATCGAAAATTTTGTACTAGTCGTGCCCGAATAATGTAATTGCTCAATCTTTGTACCCCATTTTGAATTAATAAAAGTTATTTGGGCTTAATAGAAGTTGTTGGACCTTTTTGTAAGGAATAAAGTTTTTTAGTGACTAAATTGTGAAAATTCAAAATTTGGAGACATAAGTGCAGACTTTGGAAAGTTGAGAGACTACCCTCGTAATTATGCCAATTAGTGGTGTGCTTCACCTCCTTGCTTGCCTTTAACCCACGTGAAATTAGTCATCCCATTGAACAAAGATGACAACATGAGTTTAGAGAAAAAAATAAGGATTAAATGATTATTAAAAAGGTTTCCTCCCAAGCTAGGAAACCATTTGATTGGTTGCTTGGGAGGCAACCATTATGAAGTGATAATTGTGTGTTTAAGTTTAATGGATGGAGGAAAAGCTCTCATCCTTGTCTTTGCCTCTACCGAAACCAATCTCACCCTTGTTTGAAGAAAACAAGCTAAATAAGCACCTCCATTGTCATCTTCAAGCTTAAGCTCAAGCAAACACCTCAATCCAATCTTTGATCTTTTTTCAATTTCAATATACCATTTGGAAGATTGTAGCTTGGTGAGTAAAACCCCTATGTCAATTTGATGATTCCATCAATCCTTAGAGTTTAATTTCAAGATTTTAAGTCTTGCATGTTCAAGCTAAGCCCATGTGTTAAATGGTTAATTTCCCTTATTTTGATGTTGTCTACAAGCGGGTAAGCTTGAAAAATGTTTGTGAATCATTAGTTTCGACTCTAATGTAATTCTTCAATTTTTGAACTAGCTCAAGTGGTGGAAGACAAACTATCTTCACCATCTTCATTACCAAGCACTTCCAATGGTAAGAGGATCGTTATTCGAGAACCTTGAAACCTCCGAGCATTAGGTGAGCGTAGTTGTGTCATAGGATTGGCTAGGTGCCATCCCGGTTGCATTTGTTTGTGCTTAAAGTTGCATATTGTTTAAGGGCTCAAGTAGAGCAAGCATGTGTGGATTCAAGTGGTTAGTGTGATAAGACCATCATATTGCCTTGATACATTTTAAGCTTATATGTGATGTGTGGAATTTGATATAAACATGCTATGTTATGCTATTTGAAGCAAATGCTTAATATGTGATGTGAAGTGGCCTAAAGGCACAAAGGTAAGTTTTATGATGAGATATGTAACCTTGGACACTTGTAGACTTGGATAAAATTGGCATGCCATAGAGTTATTTAAGCTCACTATTTAAGGGATTGGACTATGGTTTGGGGCTACGACCTATATGTGGGGAGAAAATGGTGGATTTTGTAAGGGACTCTGAAGCTACGGTTTAAGGTTAAGGCCTACTTTCGATACGATTTGGTGTATAGGGGAGTCCGCGTATCCATAGCTTGCTATGTCCAAGGGAAAAATGAAGAATATGTATTTTGCATTTAGTATATGGAATCGCTAACATGTTGACGTTAAGCATGATTAGTATATGTTAATGTTATGTATATGTCATTCGAGCATGCTTACATGTCCTACATGCCATCACATAACTTGTTTGCATTTGTTATAACTACCTCACTAGGCTATGTAAGCCTAACATTCGCCTGTCTCATGCATTTCAGGATCTTGACGGAAATTCGAGCTTTGATCGTGTGGTTGAAGTCACAAGTTACTCCCGTCAATCTCATGTATGTTTGCATTTTTGTTTTTAAACTCCTAGTAAGGTGGCATAAGGCTTAGACATGTTATATTTGCCTATTTTGATATATGTGTAATAACCTAAAAGTGTCTAAGTGTTATATATGAAATATGGTGTGTTTGTAAAATAGTAAAACTAGTCAAATGGGCTTAAAGGCACAAAAAGGTAAAAACTTAGTAAATGGATTCGAAATGCTCTAAAATTTTGTATGCTATTAGAATTATTGATTAATAGTTCGTTGGTAAAATTTGGACATCGTTTGATAGGTTAATTCGAATAAAAACCAGCTAAAATCTGTCATTACAGTACATGTGTGTCGATACAGGTCAATCTGTATTGATACGACCTTGCATATTTGGCCTAGTCAGATCCAGGTCAAGCATAGGTATCGATACAAGTCTAAGTGTATCGATACATATTTTGGCAGTAAGGTTTGTGCATTTAAGTGTATTGATACAGCTTAGGGGTGTATCAAAAAAGGCCAACATCGGTCAACTAGTATCGAACGAGCTTAGCTATATCGATACATTGTCTACTAAGTGAGGTCAACTTTGGTCAACCTGTATCGATACAGCCTCCGTGGTATCAACACATGGCATTAATTACTCAAGACTAAAATTGAATCTGTGCATATCCGTATCGATACAGCACCAAGATGTACTGATACGAAGATAGCTACCCATATCGATACGGTGCCAAGGTGTATCGATACGGAGGTAGTTAATTTTGTTAAAAGACATTGAATGTAGTTTTAAATAGTTAAAGAATAGTCATTGAATATTGTATGGTCTAATTGGATAGGTAAACGACCTCTGTTTGTAATGAAATTTCATAGACTAATAACTAGTAAGTTAAATTTTAGATTGATAACATGAATTTCGGTTAAGGACCCTTGATTTGTAAAAATTGCGTTTAAGTCTCTAAGTTTGAAAAAGCTTAAAATTGACCCCAATTTGAGTAAGTTGTTAATAAGTTAATTTGTTAATCCTCAAAAGAGATTAATAAAATATTCTGATTAAATTTTTGATCTCCGAATACGTTTTCGGTAACACCTTCTGACCTGGTTCCCTACCAGGTCGGGAAGGGGGTGTTACAGTATTGGTACAGGCTTGAGCCTTATTGGTACCCCATGTTTCATTAATTTTCCAGTACTATAAAATAGTATCGGTACGCTTGGGGGCGTATCGGTACATGAGAGGTATCGGTACACGGGGTCCGTATATCGGTACGGCGTTAACGATCAACCCTTTCCCTATGAAGATTGAGTATTGGTACGCTCGATCTGGGTATCGTTACCTATAGACTTGTATTGGTACTCATAGTTAGGTATCGGTACCTACTGGATAATCTACCCGTAAATGTTGAAATTCAGTTCGAGGGGTTGTAATTCGAGGACTATGGTCTTAGGGACTTTTAATGTGGTATAATGAATTGTAAAGCTGAGAAACTAAGATTTAACCCTAATGGATGAGAATAACGTGTAATAACTTGGTAAGTGATGAATCGGGATAACCATGATGGTTAGTGTTATGCCTTAGAGCATTTGTTTGATGGCTTAGCTTGGTGCCACTTACCTCTTGGTGAGGTGTATGAATGCTCGGGGAGCATGTATTGCTGTATGATTGTTAAAAAGGAATCTGATTGTCCTAGAGTCAGTACTATGATACTTATATATGGGGATGCGTACTTCGGGCTGAGTGAACAAGTACATTTGACGTACCCGCGAGCTGAGTGATCTAGGTGCGGTTAGAAACCTATCCGTGGCTATGGTGATCCGGATAAGGTATTAACTCGATAGGCTGAGTGAGCTCGAGTAACCTGATAGGCTGAGTGAGCTCGAGTAACCTGATAGGCTGAGTGACCCCAAGTATGACTATTTGTGGCTAATGTGATCCAAGTATGTTTAGGACGTATCCGTGACTTTGGTGATTTGGATATGGTCCATTTAACCCGTTGACTGTGTGGACACGGGTAACAAGACGGCTGTGTGAGCACCTGTAAAGTAGGGTTTTGTTGGCCGTTATGTAGATGATGTATGTATGTTTTTATGTATGTTGTGTGGATGCTATAGATGATAGCTTATGTACTAGAGGGCTGTGATCAGGGTATGATATGAAACCTACTTGATAGGCTAAGTGATCTCGAGTATGGTTAAGCTTTGTGGGCTATGTAAGACTTCTTGTAGACTTAACGATGCCTTGAGATAGGTGATCTAAGAACTATAGCTAGTGTAGTCTAGATGATAACCCATAGGTAGTAAAACCTTATTTATGCTCTCTAAATTGTATTTATCTTACATGCTTATTTTATGATAAACTTATTTATAGTGCTTATTTAATTATATGGATTTATGGACGAAATGAAATATTGAAAATGGCTAAAATTATGTTTTTTAAATAAAAATTTTAATAGGTCGATTTTGGGTGACCCGAATGTAGTACTTCGGATCGGGATCGGGGTGTTACATATGGTTCATCAACCGAATGCGAAAGCCATTTGAAAGGCCTATGGCCATCCACATCCTTATCTTCCTTCAACAACACAAGTTTGTGATCAGACATACCTCTGGGGAGACACCAAAAATCTGTCAAATCTGCTCGCAACAACACCAACTGCACCCCAAAACCAAGTATACGGACTACCAGGCATAGGTAAATAAAACAGATTATTCCTATAAATAAAATCGGTGAAGCAACTAATAGAATCATAATTAAGATCGACCCATATTTTTTCATCCCCAGACTTAATGGTATTAAAATCACCTCCCAGAACAATTAGGATCTGCAGGGATTCAATGGCAGCAGTTATGAATTCGAAAAACAGTTTTCTTTCCGTCGGGTCATTTGGGGGCATATATTACAAAAATCACACTTTGGGCCATTTTGACAGAATTTCCCGATAAGAAATATTGCTCTATCCAGAATGACTCTTCGTTCAATTACGAAAAAGTTTGGATCCCGCAGAACCAGCTGCAGGATAAAACTCCAGACCCCCAAAGCTCGAAGCATTAAGACGATTTGCCACCCATGATTTCAAAGATGAGTGCTTATACTCTTGCATGAGTACAACTTAAGGTTTACACGAAGAAATGATTTTAACCACCGCTCACACTTTCTCAGCTCCACCTAGACCTCTAACATTCCAAGAGAAGAACAAACAGTTCATGAAACACACACAACAATTTGAGAAGATGCACCTCCTAGGTCAGCAGTCAGAAATCCCCCTCCAATTCCACTATCCGAGCCACAACCCCAACCTCAAACGTAGCTTTGGCTTCTTCATCACTCTCGCTACACTCTCTTGAGGAGGACGAGGGCAGGTCTAGAGGAACTGAATTATTCTTTGCGAGTGAATTAGGAATCGGCCCAGACATCTTTGATAATTTTTTACCTCTGCTAATGGGCTTTTTTAGGCTTCGATTTGCTTCTTGAAACATTTACCCACCAATTGAATTTATCCAGACCGGATCTTAAACCCACTGATCTGCTACCGGTTAACCGATTTGAGCTATTGACATCCACTTGGGAATTTATATGACCGCCATCAGTAGAGTTGATATCCTGCACGTGTTCCATTACCTCCTCAAGGATCCCCACATGAACATCTTGTAGTCTAGTAACATTTGTAGGCCCATTACAATTGCCCACAACAAGAATATCGTTTTGACACAATTAGGACCTCATGGAGCCCAATTCCATTTGAACATGATTGGACCCTTTGATTTAGAGGTTCCACGTGGCAATGAGGTGCACTAACCGGTTTAAATTAATATTAACATCAACTAGTTTTATTAAATAAAGACAATGGTTAACAGAGAAGAGTTATCTAATCAAACAACTTAAACAAATGTTAGATACAAACAAATAGTATAGTCGACGATAAAAAGATAAACACCATCAACAAAACATATATAATAATCATGACTCGAATTCCGTTTTGTTCCAACCTTACAAGTTTTGTGGTGAGATGCGATCAACTTAGTGAAAAATAAAATTGAAGAAAAATGAGATGTATTCTTTGTAATCAAGTATTTATCTCTATAAGTAGATACTTCGAGTTAGAGTTAGAAATTAGTCGAATAACCCACAAATTTTGTTAAATCACACTTCTCTTGAATTCTTGTTTTGAACATTAGTGAATATTTTCTCTTCTACCCGTGATTTTCCCCTTTATTGTGTGATGACATATTTTTCGTTATCTTTATAGATCAATAACATAATATAATAAACACCATATAAAGAAGGGATGAGTCTACCACGAATACTGCTGAATACTACTAATACTGACCATTGAACATCATTAAATTAATTAATAAAGATTAAAAATATCAAGAAGTCAACATACAATTAATAATTATTTAGAAAACCAATGAAATTATTTTCTATTTATTACATATTATTTCTATTTTGGTATCATGACTGTTAAAAATAAACGAAAACAATGATGTTGCTTGGTCAAATAATAGTTTTAGTCCCTAAAACTTATACAATCTATCAATTTAGTCTAAAATATTATCAATTCAAGCATCATTTTTTGTTTTAGTTTAATTTAATTTTTGGATTAAAAATGTAAACTTATTCTTTCTTCTTCTTCCGTTCGAAGTATGAAAAAGTAGGTATAAGTTTTTGGACTAAATTGGTACAGTTAGTTGGTTACTTGGATGCCTTGGAGAACTGCATCAAAAGGGTCGGGATTCGGTTCCTCTTGTAGCCATCATTCTACTTGGTACCGGCAATGACTTGTCTAGAAGCTATGGTTGGGTAAGCCATCATTCGGTTCCTTTTGCTTGGAAATTGGAAATTAGAAAAACTCTTCACCGAGCTACGACCAGTCCAATTTGTCGTTTAGATAGGTCAGTATACATTTATCACACGATGATTTGTACTCTGTTTTGCTGTTGCATACTGATGATTTTTGGGTGATTGGATTTTATTTATAAGTTTGCGAATCCATTATAAAGGAATCTGTGTATGCATCAGTTTCTTATAATTGGCAATGGTTTTGCATCAGACTTTATTGTTATCGATCCCCCCATTCTTTGAAGGCTAGTGAAGAGTGTCATTTTGATCAGATACTAAACTCTATGCTTTGAACCTCTGTTCTACTTTCATGACCATTTTCGAGTCCTTTGAAGATTAATAAAGTTGTATCTGGTTGAGTTTGTAGAGTTTGATTGTTAAGTTAATTTGGTATTATAGGAGTTCACCAAATATAATTTGTGGATAACACATTGTATATTATGTAAAAATGTGTTTTAAATTAAAACAAAAAATGATGTTAAATTGATAATATTTTAGATTAAATTGATAAATTGTATAAGTTTTAGGGACTAAAGCTGTTATTTGACCAAGCAACATAACTATTTCCGTTTATTTTTAACGGCCAGGGTACCAAAATAGAAACAATACGCAACGTTAGGTATTATTTTGCTAAAAAAAATTAGTTTTGGTACCAAAATAGAAATACGAAAATAAGTTAGGTACTAAATACGTAGTATACCCTTATTAAAAAATTCAAAAATTTAATATATATATGGAAAATAATTTAATTGATTTTTTAAATAATTATTAATTGTTTATTGAATCTTGAATTTTTTAATCTTTATTAATTAATTTAATAGTGTTTAGCAGTGTTCAACGTTAGTAGTGTTTTGCAGTGTTCGTCGCACGTTGTAAAATTTTCCTATCGAGAAATGATGATAAATCTAACCCTAAAAAACATAAAAAAATATACTAAAAAAATAACAAAATCATTTACTATTTTAGTACGAAAAAAACTAATTAAACAAACAAAATAACATAACGAGCAGAATTATAGTATTCCAACAAATTCATCGCTTCCATCACACAGGGACGACAATAAGCAGAATTATAGTATTCCAACAAACAACATTTCTTATAGCCATTTTTGTTGAACAAATTCCGAGCAGAATCCAAATCAGAGCATTTCTAGCACATAACGAGAAGAAATGCTTGTACGAAGATGTTTTGTTGAAAACCAAGTTGAAGCACGTCGGCGTGGAGCTTTATGCCATCTCGAAGACAAGTAAGGCCAGCACAGGCTTTGAAGAGTAATGGGAAAGTAAAGCTGTTGCCATGGACATTAGTGTTTCGTAACATTGAAGAATAGATTTTGAGGGTGTCAACGAAATCGCCATTGTTAGAGTTTTTGATTTTTCAAGTTTAACAAATAAAGAGGGGGCTTCTTTGAAGTTATTGATTTTCAAGTCTAAACAGAGAAAACGAGAAGAGGAGGGTAGAGAGAAGGGGAAGGGAAGGAGGACCATAAGCGAAATTACCCATTAAATTTTAATGTGAACTAACGGCTGTCAAGTGAACTAACTGTCGAGTTACCGTTTTGTAACAAAATCAAAAATTTAATTGCTATTTTGTAACATTTAAAAATTTGGTTACCATCTTATTTTTTCGAGTGTAGTTTAGTGACCGTTTGTGTACTTTACCCTTTTTTTTTATCATTTTATTGTTATGATGCAACAAAAATGGGAGATCTCTCTATCAATTATTTAGCTTAGCGAGATGAGACACTAAATCTTTTAATTAAAATTAAAGGTTTGATTTAAAATTAATTGATAAATAAATTAGATATCATTGATTAAAAAATCGAAGATGTCTTTATTGTTTCATTATGACTACACCTAATTCTTTTTAAAAAGACAAATCATATTTCACGTGGACTCGCATATTATAATATTTTAATCAATTTAGAGCCATTACCTTTTGAGTACATTTAATGGTTAAGAACATGGAATCCTATACTACCAATTCAGTTAACTGCTACAAGAAATGGAATGCAACAAGCTTTCTTTACTTCTGATCACAATGGTGGTGGACTCCAACTGTTACGGCTGTTCGTAACCCCTTCTCTATCATAACTTTCTCTGTTGAAAACTGCGCCCCCAGAGGCTCGTATTGCGATAGTTTTCGTGATCGTTGCTGATCCTACCCAGCCAGGAAGGTGTGCATGAAGGTCCGTCGTTCCGATGAAGATACGGACTATTGTTTCATGTTGAAAAAATTGGACCGGGTCCGGATGTGGTTTGTTATGTGTTCTGTTCGTTGCTCATATGCAGACGTGTGTTTTGTTGGTCTCTCAAGTCTTGTTTCTTGTTTATTTTTATTAAAATTGGATGTTTTTTTTTATCACGATCGAACTTCGATTTAATTGAATTAAGATGAAAACTCTTTAAAAAAATTGTGTTTAAAAAAGTATGATTATAGGATTGCATTGGAATTATGTGTGATTGAGAAGACACACTGATATATATTGGAAAGTTTCTTACTAAATCAACAATAATTTGACGAAATATATAGTGAAAGGTGACGAGCTTTACTTAATTATCAGTTTGTTCTAGTGAGACGAGCGGTTAAGTCTTTTAAACAATATTTAAAATTGACGTTGTGAATGAAACAAGATGGACTAAGAGGGTCATTCATATAATAAACTTTTATAATATCCAATTCGAACTAATCACATGAACATAATACGCCTTTTGTTAAAGGCATAATATGCTTTTTAGATGTTTTTTCCTCTAAAAATAATAATAAAAAGAAAAATGAACATATCATATCCATTATCCATATCTATTTTTGGTGCTTCATGAATGCTTATTTATCTCAACTAGCTTCACCAATAATTGTTTATTTTTAATAAATTAAACAACGTGAGAAAAGGCATTTATATGAAAAATAGAAAAAGAACTAGTTTTGAAATTAAATAAAGGCTTAAGGGTTTAATAAGCCCTTAAACTTTTGCAAAAAAATTAATTAAGCCCTTAAACATTTTTTGCACTCAATTAAGCCCTCAAGCTCGAGAAAAAATCAATTAAGCCCTCAAACTGAAGAAAAAAAAATCAATTTGGCCCTTTGACCAACGTTGACCGTTAAATTTAACGTGTTTTTTAAATCTTCTCGGTATGTGTTGCAACAAGATAACGCCACTTAACATTTCTAAGAATTTTTAACCTTTAATTTTTAAAAAATATATAAAAATTAGAAAAAAATCTAAAAAAAAAATCCTAAAAATATAAAAAATGCATTTTTTTCTTCAGATTTTTATATATATTTTTAATTTATTTTTTAATAATTGTATAATAATATTTAATATTTTTAATTTTTATAATATTTTAATCTTTTGAAAAATTATTATTTATTATTTTTAAATAAATTTTGGAATTTAATTTTTTTGATATTTTAAAAAGAATTTTCCAGAAATTTTTAGATTTTTTGCGGATTTTTATATGTTTTTTAAAAATTAAAGTTTAAAAATTCCTAGAAATTGTGACACATGCCAAGAAGATTTAAAAAAAAAACCCGTTAAATTTAACGGTCAAAGTGCCAAATTGATTTTTTTTCTTGAGTTTGAGGGCTTAATTGGGTGCAAAAAAAGTTTAGGGGCTTAATTGATTTTTTTGCAAAAGTTTAAGGGCTTATTTAACGGTCAACGTTGGTCAAAGGGTCAAATTGATTTTTTTCTTGAGTTTGAAGGCTTAATTGGGTGCAAAAAAGTTTAGAGGCTTAATTGATTTTTTTACAAAAGTTTAAGGGCTTATTAAACCCTTAAGCCTTAAATAAATTAAACCCCTCTACCCGGTTTTTGATTAAAATGTTTTTTTTTTGTTCCTTTTAAGTTTTGAAATTATGTAAATTCAATCTTAACCCTCAATACTTTAGTTCAATTACCTTTTAGGTCCTCTTAATTTTGACATTAGATAAGCTAAAACCTACTATGTTTTCTGTTTAAATACATTTTAGGTACCTATCAATTTCGAAATATTATTAGTATTAGCGAAGAAAACACGAAATATGTCAATAACATCATTAGCATATTAATCATAGGAAATTTTTTTGATACACATGTTGTATAAATTAGGGTGGGAAAAACTGGGTACCCGATCAGTTTGCCCATAATTGGTCTCGGTCCCAGTAGCCACCAGTTCTTGAAAACTGGAACCAGTCACGGTCCCAGTCAGACTGGGTCCCAAATTCTAAGAACTGATCCCGGTACTAGTGGGAACGGTACCAGTACTGGGTACCTAGTCAATTGATCTACTATTAAGAAAATTTGAGCAG
The DNA here is from genome assembly GCA_019671005.1 of Hibiscus mutabilis. NCBI lineage: Eukaryota > Viridiplantae > Streptophyta > Magnoliopsida > Malvales > Malvaceae > Hibiscus > Hibiscus mutabilis. Next base: position 23,168,121 of record CM033711.1, read on the forward strand.
CAGAGAGAAAAAATTCCAACCACCAATAATAATATTCATACATAAAGAGAAAAAATAAACTAAAGAACTCTAAGTCTACATCCACCAAAACATCAGCACAAAAAAGTTCAAGACAATAAGTAAAAGAGTACTCAAAGTCCAAACATTAGGAGTACATGACATAAAAATTAACATAATAGACTAGTACCGGGTACCCTGGATATCGAGTCCAAGAAATCAAGATCCAGTCCCAGTTCTGGTCGCAACCAGGACCTAAATTTTGGATCTGGTCCTGGTCCCACCGAAATCTGTTCCAGGTAAAGATCCACCGGGTCTGACCCAGTAATCGAGTTTTTTGCCCACCCTAATATAAACTAAAGTTTACGCAAGCCTTTTAGTTTTAGGGTTTAGTTTAGGAGTTTAGGTTTTAAGGTTTAGAACTTAAGGTTAATGTTTAGAATCTAAGGCTTAGGCTTAGAGTTTAGGGTTCAAGGTTAGGAATTTAAGATTTAGATTTTATAATGTAAATATGCGGATTTGTGTAAAATAAAGTTTACACATATCAAAATTTTACCCCTAATCATATACATGGTTAAAAAAATTGTATAAATCTAGTTTTTAACGGTTAGTGAATTCTTCTCTACTATTGTAATATCAGGCAGTACCTACCCGGATCCAGCATACGAACGGATCTCGGAAACAACACCGAAACCTTACGTTATGCTCTCGAGAATGTCGGCGGCTGCGGTAAAAGAGAAGGTTACGAGTAACCGCAAGTTGGAGCCACCGTGATTGGCAGTTAGCAAACTTCCGACTTTCCATTTCTTGTAGTAATCAATTGAATTGGTACGTAGTACAGAGTGTAGGGCACCATGTTCTCAATGTATATAGCCGAGGATGATGGTCTGGATTGATTAAAATGTAATCAATTTTGTGAGTTCACATGGAAACGTATCTTATCCATATCTATTTTTTTCTGCATCATGACAATAAAATATATGGTTATGGAGACCCATTAGTATCTTTAAATGTGCTGATGCTCCATTGTTATTGTGCCAACTTTTTCAATAATAATGCATTATAGCTACTAGCTAGTAGTTTATTGACAAAGAGTTAATCTCCAAACTATGACTCTATTTTAAATTGGTCCTTAAATTTTAAAAATATTCTACATCAATTCTCAAATTATGGCACATTCTAAATTGATTTTTAAACTTTAAAATATTCTAAATCAATACTCAAACTATCAATATCATTTTATTTTGATCCTTCCGTTAACGTGCCGTTAATTATACTGGTTAAAATTTAATTTGTTTTTGAAAGTCTTGAGAATTGAACCCGTGGCATTCTAAAAAAATTAATCTATTTTTGAAGGTCCTGAAAATTGAACCCGTGACCTTCTAAAAATAATTTATTTATTTAAGGTCATGGGGATTTTATAGAAGATCTCGAGTTCAATTCCTAGATCTTAAAAATATTTTAAATTCTTTTTTACCAATAGAGTTAGTGACACGTTAACGGAAGGATCAAAATGGAATGACGCCGATGGATTGAAGAGTAATGTAGAATATTTTAAAGTCTATGGATCAATTTAGAATGGGAGTCATAGTTTAGGGATCAATATATAATGTTTTAAAGTTTATAGACCAATTTAGAATAGAGTCATAGTTTAGGGACAACATGTGGAATTATCTTCTTAAAAATAATAATTTTAACGGATTTAAATATATGATAGGTAATTAACATTTTGAATTAATTTCTTTAGGATTTATATATCCAACATACAGTGGCGGAGCCGCATTCAAACTTTGGGGGTCAATTAATCCCATTCGATTTGTTGCGGTATAGGATTTTTAAGGAGTTAAATGGAGTCTTTAAGGAGCTAATATAAAATTTTTCATAGGAAATATTAGAATTGATCCCACTTGATTTGTTGGTGTATGGGGTTTTCAAGGAGTTAAATGAGGTTTTTTAAGGAGCTAATATAAACTTTTTCATAGCAAATATTAGAATTGACCCCACTTGATTTGTTGGGATTTGAGTTTTTCAAGGTGTTAAATAAGGTTTTTAAGAAGCTAATATAATTTTTTTCATAGTAAATATTAGAATTGACCTCACTTGATTTGTTGAGGTATGAGTTTTTTAAGGAGTTAATTGGAGTTTTTAAGGAGCTAATATAAATTTTTCATAGGAAATATTAGAATTGACCCTCTTGATTTGTTGGGGTATGAGATCAACAATAGTTATTGTAGTGGTATGAAAATTCCCATATCACATACTCCATTTTGACATCACTATATGAAAATCCTGGATCCGCCACTGTCGACATATTAGGGTAAACTATACAAGGTACCACCAAATTATAGGCGATAACTCGTTTTTGTCACCGAACTTCTAATTGGTCCAAATTAGCCACTAAAATTTAATTTTTGACTCATTTATCCTACTTTGCTGTTAACTCCTTAACGAGGCGATAACATGGCAGACAGTCCCTAACGTGGAGACTAAATCAAAACGACGTCGTTTTGATGCATGAAAATTAAAAAAGATTACTTTTATGAGGTTTGAACTTGGGACATTTGGAATCAAAAACCTAAGTTTGACTATGGAACTAACTTATGTTTTTTATGAGAAAGGGAAATGTTACCGTCGGCCTCAATAAAAGCCTCCCTAACCTTTATGGAGGAAAAGAGTACCTTGGGTAACAATTACAGAACCAACAAAACTAAACTAAAACCAACTATAATAAAACATTTTCATAGGAAATATTAGAATTGACCCCTCTTAATTTGTTGGGGTATGAGATCAACAATACTTATTGTAGTGGTATGAAAATTCCCATATCACATACTCCATTTTGACATCATTATATGAAAATCCTAGATCCGCCACTGTCGACATATTAGGGTAAACTATACAAGGTACCACCAAATTATAGGCGCTAACTCATTTTTGTCACCGAACTTCTAATTGGTCCAAATTAGCCGCTAAAATTTAGTTTTTGACTCATTTATCCTACTTTGCTGTTAACTCCTTAACGAGGCGATAACATGGCAGACAGTCCCTAACGTGGAGACTAAATCAAAATGACGTTGTTTTGATGCATGAAAATTAAAAAGATTACTTTTATGAGGTTTGAACTTGGGACATTTGGAATCAAAAACCTAAGTTTGACTATGGAACTAACTTATGTTTTTTTTATGAGAAAGGGAAATGTTACCGCCGGCCTCAATAAAAGCCTCTCTAACCTTTATGGAGGAAAAGAGTACATTGGGTAACAATTACAGAACCAGCAAAACTAAACGAAAACCAACTATAATAAAACATCTACTCCTAACGGAGGTACAAAATAAGTATGTATCAACAAATCACCATCCATGATCAACCTTGCCATTCTATCCGCCACTCTATTACCTTCAAATCGAATGTGTTGAAATTAAACACACCAATCTTGTGCACACAACGCCCGAATATGCTGAACAATTCCGGGGGCCCTTGTAACCGTGAATCGCCTTGTATGAGTCATACCACATCTGAAAAATCTACTTCCACAATAATATCTTGGATCCGCAACTCCCATGCACATTGTAACTCGGCATGCACCCCCACAATTTCGATTCAACAATGCTACAAACCCCTATAAATTTCTCTAAACCCACAATCCACTTTCCTTCATTGTCCTGAATAACACCACCATGTGAAGCCCAACCATCCTGTGGTCGACGTGCCCCATCATAGTTCAATTTGAAACACTCAAGAGCGGGAGGAGTCCAAGTCGCCACTAGTTGAGGTGTAGTAGCCTCGGATGTCCCAACCACCACCCGTTGCAAGACTTTCGACGCAATGTTTTGCAAGCAACGACTCCGCTCCAAAATTGACCCTCGATCCTCTAAAGGGTTATTGAATGCCACCGAATTCCGATATAAACACAAATTCCATGCAACCGAGCCAAATAGAAGATCCGAACCGCGCATATCTTTAGCGAAGTATGCCGGCTGAGTGAGGTTAATCCTCATCCATTCACGAATCTCCATATGGAAGAACTCATACACTTTATCAGTCTTGATAAAGGCCATCCAAACCATGGTTGCCAGAGGACACATTCGTAGCAAATGATTCACATCCTCCACCCCAAAGCCATATATCGGACAACGCCCATCCACTAAGAATTGACGACGAACACGATCACCATTGGTCATAAGCTTGTCGCTACATTATAGCCAAATGAACGTACGAATACGTTGAGGACCACAGAACCAATTCAACTCCTGCCAAATCGTATCGTGTGGCCTATACGCTACCCGATCATAAATGTTGTATGTCAGTCGCGCCGAGAAACAATGATCGGATGCACCAAACCAGCTGATCCAGTCGTTTTGCATCTGCTGATCTGGCCCCTTAACCGCAGCTATCCGAAGCAGAACAAATTATGGTAGTAACTGTTGAAACAAATGCCACTGCCATCTCCCGTCCTAGAATGCCATGGATGCTATGGACACCAACCCGTCAACACTCACTCCGGGCAGCACATAATCAATCAACGACCCTATTTTCAGAACCCATGAATTCATCCAAAACCTCACATCTCAGCCATGACCAATATATTCCACATAATGTTTTCCCTAACGTCATTCCATATGACACTCAAGCCCCGCTACAAGGAAGAACAATTATGATAATGAATAGTATTCGATACCCCATCTAAACACTTATACTTAGCTCTAAGAAACTGAACCCATAACGTGTCAACTTTCGTAAGCAAGTGAAAAGCAATTTTCATTAGAAAGACATCATTCTGAGCAGAAATCTTACGAAAACCAAGCCTCCCATGAGCTAATGGTAGACAAACCTCAGACAATCTAACCAAATGTACCCCCGACGTAGAGTCCACACAAGTCCAAATAAAACGACGGTAATTCTCTCAAGCTCCAGACAAGTCTTTTTTGGAATCACGGTTGCCTGCATAGTATACGTAGGGATAGCTGATAAAACTGCTTTCGCCAGCATAGTTCATCCTACCAACGATAGAGTTTTCTCTTTCCAACCACTCAACTTGTTTTGTACCATATCAATTAAGTATTTATAAGATGCCAAAGTAACCCTCTTATGTAACACTGCCACCTAGGGGTGTTCAAATCCGGGTACCCGAAATTTTGGGTACCCGGTGTAATCACTAATTTTTGTCCAGGTTAAATTAAAATGATCGGGATAAGGTCAATCTATATCACCATTTTTAATACCCAAAACCTTACCTTATACCCCAAGCCCCAAATTTTATGGCCCATTATATATGATTTTACATAGAAAAAAAGAATAAAAAATAATAAAAATCTCAACTCCTTCCTTATTAAGGCTTGACTACCATTGGTTGAAAAATATTTGGTGCCCAAGGTCTTAATTTTTATTGGTTCATTTTTTAGGAGATAAACCAAAAATACCCTTCATCACTATATAAATATAAATCCCATGAACCCTAAAAGGGAACCCACTACCCTAATATTTTCCTATCACTCAACATCCCCCAACCCTCATTCACGCACCATTTGAAGCAACTGCCCTTTTTTTTTTCTCACTTTGATTCGGTGCCTCCTAACCCCCCACTGCCGTTTTCATTTTTTAGACCACCAAAGACCTAAGCCCCCAACTCTCCCACCATTCGATTCCCTTATCCACTATAATTTTCCCTAATCGAAATCATTTTCCACCATTATTAAACCCTTGAATCAAACTCCCCAACCCCAACAAAAACATGTGGAATTTGGTAGATCGAGCAAATATTTGGGTTTTGGTATTCTCTTTCCTTATTTTATTCATGTATAATCTATTTTCTTAGTTCAATGAAAATGTGGATGATTTGATTGGTAACCCTTGTTGTTTATTTTAGTCTCTTTTATGTGTTTTATTTTATTTTATTTTTTTGCTTATGATATGTATGTTATTTCACTTGTTGAATGTTGTTTAATTTATTATTAGCTTGTATGTTTACTTTATTATCATGGTTTCATATTATCCCTTTTATAATATATTTTCTTGTATATGGTATATAATATATAATTAAAATATATTTTCTTAAAAGTATATACATGTGGTTTTTCATTTGGGTTTAGTTTAGAAGTTTGGGCCTCTTGGTGCTTTGGGCTTAGTTTGCTTACTTAGATTTAGTTTGGGCCTTGTTTTTCAGGCCTTAGGCGTAGTTTAGATGGGTTTTGTGTCAGTTAAGGCCTTTGGATTAGTTTAGGAATTAATTTAATTAATTTAAGCCGTGTGCTCGTCTTATAGGGGCACGATTTTAAATTAATTAGATTAATTTAGGATTAGTTTTAGAGCCGTAGTTAGTCTTAAGGTTCGAATTAGTTTAGTGAATTTAAATTTGCCTTTGGCGTATTGGGGTAAATGTTAAATTCATTAAAATTCGTTGAACACCTCTTAATTATCTTTTAAGATAAAATTGACATGGAAATTAGACTAACATTTTAATTTAAAGCTATTATTAATTAATTTGGCTTATTTTAAATAGTATTCCTGGCTTATTGGAATACTAGTTTAAAATTAATCGAATTAATTATCATATCACAAGATAACTCATAATTTATTAGGGTTCTCTAGCTTTTTAGGATTAATTAGTTTAGGGTTAATATTAGATTCACCTAGTTATTAATTAGAACATTAATTGAATTCTCATAATTTGGGCCTTTTAGGTTAGGACCTTGGGTGGGATTTTGTGTGTTTATATTTAAGCCTTTACTTGCCATCCATTTTATTTGTCATCATTTGGCCCATTTGGTTTACATGTTAATTAATTTAAATCATAAAAATGGATGTATTCATTAATTCTGATATTTGTGTCGTAACAGTCCGAGCTTAAAGGATGTTGACCAAATATTTGAATTAATCCTTACCGACTCAAGATAGAATTAAAACTTGACAAAGTCATTACATCATTCTTTAACTGGTTGCACCATGCATAAAGGTGACGTGCGAGATTCGAACCATAAATTAACACGACAGTCTGGCTTATATGATGTCGGTTTAGTCTATGATCCAATATATCGTCAACCTTATTAATTAAATGTCCAATTAATTTGAACCCACCAATTTGATAAAGCCCGTTCAATTAAGGTCACCAAATTAAATTCCTTTCAAATTTCGACAAATTCCTTTGATTAAAAGCAACAAATATTTTGGTATCATTACCGGGCGTGATGGGGGTGCTAATCCTTCCCCACACGTAACTAACTCCAGAACCCTTTCAAAACGAATCTCAGATTTTGTGGTGTCTGGCCTACCTTATCCAAGTGGTCGGTGGCGACTCCAAGTTTTCATTGTTTTCAAAAGAATAAAAATTTTCAAAAGAAGTCCCTTTAAACTAAGATTTCGAAAGTGCTTTATGGGATAATTCGTATCGACGAATTTTCTAAAAGAAAACCACGCTTATTTTTTAAAAGAAGGAAAAAACATCGCTACAACATGGCAGCTCCCCTGGGGAAATAATTTGCTTTTACAAAACAAAAGAGAGTTAGGCCAAAGGAATATTTATTGTTTTTTATGATGGAAAATTGTTGGAATATTAATTAATTTTTACAAGGTTGATCCTTTCTTGAAAACGTGACTACGATTATACAAGCTTTGATAATTGGTGGTCTTCGAATTAATTTTTTATTTAATTTCTATGAAATCACCGACGTGTGTTGCATCATGATCATCAAGCTCTATACCTGAGCTCCATCTTTTATGTGGGAGTGAAACGCCACATACCCACATGAGTAGCCCTCCATGGGTCGGTAATTCACTTCCAGAATCCACGTATTTTGACACGTGAGCAACCCTCCACGTTATTAGGTTGTGCTTTCCCTCAAACCGAAACCAATTCACAAGCTTGTAATAGGCTAGAATTGGGGTTCTTGTTTCCTTAGTAGGAAATGAGATAGGTTCAGGTACCCTTGTATTAGAACCGGACCCATGTGTGAGAATCTAGGAAGCCCACCCCAATAGAGCCATGCAAATAACCTTAGCGAACTAAAATTCATGTGGTTAAAGTTCATTCTTTATGTGCTTGCCATTCGTTTAATTGTGCGCACTTATCTTTTCTTGTTTTCGAATTTATTGCTTATCTTGTGACTAACAGACTTCTATTTGTTTTCTATTTGTTTCCTTTTTACCTTTTTGTTTTGCATATTTCATCATGTCATGAAGAGCACATAGTGCTGGAAATAGTTTGAAATTAAAGACTAGATTAACGAGAGATTTGGTTCGTAACAATGATGCATTGAATCCTGATGTAAAAATATGGTCGGAAGGAGAGCAACTACATCGCAAGGACAGTTTTCTTTCAAAAATAATCATGGCAACATCACATATTCGCTAGATGTTCTGATCAACCAATCACTGCTTCAAGCATTGGTAGGGTTTTGGAACTCCGCCTACGATTGTTTCACGATTGACGAATTTGATTTGACCCTCATAATTGAGGAGTCTCAAGCCCTTTCAAGAATATTAACAAGAACTATGCCGAACAAGAATAAAGATTTCCGGGGCAAGCTCAAAAATTTCTCGGACACTTTACCATCAAGTGCCAACTTAGAACAAGAAAGAATATTTCGAGTGGGAAGGAATTCTGGCCTTAGCTTCAGCACACCCCGAGGGTCGAGTTTAGCGGGACTCTTTCAAGGGAGAAATTTAAGTACGCCAAATACCGATATTGAAGTGACTATAATTCGCCGCCTTCTCTATTTGGAAGCAAGAGAGAGAATTGATACAAGAGGTCGCCCGGAAGTCACAATTCCTAAGGGAAGATGTTGCTAACTTCAAGACTATGCGGACGATGAATCCGATGAGAGAGAAAAGACTGTTGACCTATATGCTAGCTTAGGACCGTATGAGTAGTGGGTTTCCTTTTATTATTGTAACGAAACAATTTTCCTATTAATGCAAGCCATTTAATGAGGATATTTGCCGAACTCAATGTTGCTCTTTGCATTCATGTTTTCATAGTAGAATTATTTTGTGTTGCCTTGTTATTTTTGTTCAAATAATACATTTTTGTACATTCACATACATCATTAATTAGGGAAAACATTTGCCTCAAAAACTATGAGTGAGGGGGGAATGACTTCTGACCAGTTCGACTCCAGAAATATGAATGACCTAGCAACTAGGGTAGCTAAACTCGAACAGCTTCATGAACAATTGGTTTGGAATCAAAGGGAGACAATATCATATATGAAAAAGTTCCAAGAGGAAATAAAGGGGCAAATCCATGAACTAGTGGGTATGATGGCCAAAGAAGAGGGCATGAAAGAAGACTCTTTCGTGCAAGAGGAGGGTGAGAGTTGGGATTGTGACTTTATAGCGGAAAGGATTTTGTCTGACGAAGACCAAGCTATCATCAACCAATATGAGGTAGCGTGCACCACTTCAGAGTGCCCTACCAAATTGGTGTTGGATAAGACCGATGACTTTCTCTCAAAAATCTTGTCATCGCCAGCAAACGAAGAACCGAATAAGTCAGAGCCACAAGATGAGAAAAGTACAATATACAATAAGAGGATGAAGGTGCTGACTGTATTGGCGTTTGAAGAGTCACCCCGCCTAATACAAGGTCAACCTCTGGCGTCAGCTTTTGCTTAGCAATTACTGGTTGATGAAGCCTCCGGGTCCCAAGAGAAAAAGATGAAGTTGAAGGACTTTCAATTTAGCCCTAGTCCATTCACCTATCAAGACTTGTTTTCCAAGTTGCTAAGCGCGCGACTGATTGCTCCGTACTTCGTCAATCCTCAGTCACCTTCGTATTCAAGTTGGTTTAAAGTGGAGGAACACTGTGAATTCCACGCCGGAATCCAAGGTTATTCCGTTGAGAAATGCTTAAACTTTAAGCTTAAAGTTCAGCACCTCCTAAATGTCGGGGTATTAGAGTTTGAACCGATAGTTCCAGGTCTGAAGACCACTTATCCATCTACGAAATTAGATGAAGATCAAGGCATAGAGGACAAAGGGAAGATGCGTTCGGTTAGGAGGGTCGTGCGACAAGCGAAATCGTTTGAGGAATCAGGGATGTATTTGAAAGATTCCATGGAAGCGACAGTGATCGAGAACGAAAAGGTTCCCAAGGAAAGTCAATTCCAATCAAAGAAAAGAGAAGCGAAGAACGAAGAAACGCATGTTGAGGACACCAAGAGGAGTGACAAGAAGACAAAGATGGCAATCCCAATGATGTATTCTGAATTGTTACCCTTGTTGGTTCAGAACAAGCTTTTGGAGTTACCCCCATCGAGACACTACTCTTATTTTAACCCTAACGTGTATGGTACCAAGATTGCATGTGGTTTCCATTATGGTGATTGTGGCCACACAACCGAAGATTGTTTGTTGTTGAAACGCAAAGTTTATAGCCTTATCGAAAAGAGACTACTTTGCTTTGAAGATGGAAAGCCTAGGTTCCACCAAAGATTGGGCCATGCCGAAAAGTTGACGAATGATCAATATCAGTGTCACAATCGGCCATTGTCAATAGCTTATCAAGATCAGAGTTCTATACAAGTTGGAGAGGAGAACAAGAAGACAGCTGTGACCGAGAAGGAAATAAACAATGAGAAATTAACTAAGGGGCAACGTCCAACAAGGGCACCACTCAAGGTTCTCAAGACGTCAATTGTGTTATTTCTTCCTCATTTAATTCAAGGGAAATATCTCACCCCTAGGTCAATAGAGGAGACGACATATCCATATCTTAAATACAATCTGGAAAGTGTTTGTGATTTCCATATGGGGGCGTCAGGGCACCCTGCTAAGAGGTGTTGGATTTTGAAAGAAGAAATAGAGAAGCTACTCGATAATGGGACACTGACACTTGATATGGTTAAGCAATGGAAAGCAAAAGAGATAGGGGAAGCAGTTATCTCAGGAGAAGGACTGAAGAAGTAAAATGAATGAGAAGTTAGTTTCAAAGTTGTCTAGAGTTTCGATGCATCTTACATATGTTTTTCTGAGTTTATGTTAGAGGTCAGTGTTTAAGTTTCTGTGTACTCTAATTTTTCTCTTGAAGTAGTGTGTGGAATCAACTTTGCTACCATTTGCCCGAAAGTAGCAAAGATCTTTTTTGAAAGGGCCTATGTTGATTGTGAATTTATATTTTAATGAAATGATGCATATTTTTTTTCAAAATAACGATCCTATATATGTATATATCCTTTCTTACCCTCGTAGATCCCCGGATATCACGTGCATGATGTGGCGTTGATTCTAATAAAAAGATCAATCGAATGCTGTAATATCGATGAAGCGTGATTCCCCTTCAGTCCGCTCTGGTTGGTAAAGCGTGAGAAGCAAGATTACTACTCCTTCGATGATGTTCGATGATAAGAAAACTCCTAGGAGAGCCCAAGTAGAGTTGCTTGAATGTGCCTTAAAAGGAAAATAATGTGTTTCAAAATAAAACAAAAATTAATTAAAGGGGTACTCCGCTATAACAAAAAGGCTAAATAAGGATGCTTTGCTCCACTTACTCTAATTGAGTCAAAAGCCTTGGCTATATGAGTAAGTTTTCATATCATGACTATGCCGAGTAACTTGGGGTATTGTTGTATGCTCCATCAGTATTCTCTAGACAAAGGACTGTGATAAGTTGAATTCCCTTAAGAAAAAGGAAATAAATGAACAAATTAAATAAGTCCCAGAGCATCATGATGAAGCTGTGGGAGGAGAACAAATCAAATAAGGAGCCGTGCTCCACCTGTTCATTACCCTAGCATCAGAGTTAAATTCTTGAGGACACTGACACAATTTCGATTATAACCAAAAGTATACACTTAAGCTTAAGAATTCTAAGAATGACGTTATCTGCGTTCCATGGGATAAATAAAAGTCGAAAAGCTAAAATTTTTTATGGAGAAAGATAATGAGAACTAGGAGGAGTAGTTTGACAGATCAAGCAAGTACCATAATCATGAGGATGAACCGATCAATCTAAAAGGAATTTTGCAAATATCGCCACAACATTCAAAGGCAAACTGTTGATCACCGAGGATCGAATCTAAGATGCTCTTTCATTTGATATCCGAGGCATTCTATTCTTTATTATTAATTTTGATTTTGTGTATTAATCCAAAAAAGCATCCTCGGTTGAAATATTGATTAGCAAACCAATGTGTAGACGAAAAGACAAGAAAAGAAAAAGAAAGAAATAGAAAGAACAAGACCTCTCCACACTTTTAGAATAAAGTTTGGCGTGCAAGGCCAGATATGAACATGATCAGCCTAGCGTAAACCTGTCAGCGTTCTGACAAGAATAATAGCAAGCCTTCGCATGCTACACGTTCAAGGAACCGAAAAGAGTATCTACCATAAGGCCTTGGTTGGCTCAGAAAAATAAAAATTGAATTCTTTTAAAAATTTAGAGACTTATGGGGCATGTCTTCGACCTAGCATTGAGATGGAAGAAGGGCCATACCAGTGGGTCAAGGGTAAGTAACCGTTGAATCCGAGAAAGAGACGAGGTACTACTAAAATTAGGAAAAATGGGCATCTTAAAAAGGAAGTTATCGACTCAGCCGTCTGATCTTGGTCAGGAAACAACTAAAGGGTACAAAGCGATATTTTATCAAGCGAGCGGAGTATACTTACGTCAGCTTACAACAAAACGAGTTGTGGGAAATTGAGATAGATCAGGGATGGATGGGATCGACATTTGCAAATTCAGTTCCGTGAAAGTTATGGTGACATTGCACCCTTGACGTATGCCCGAGTTGATCAGCCTTCGTTTCGAGTTACCTTTTAGTTTTGGAATCCCATTTTCTATTGCTACACTTCTAACGAGAAAGACTTGATGCCTACGGTTAAGGGATATAGATCTTTGTTTAATCAGAAGAGTATTCATAAGAACTGGGTTTACACAAAGACGCCGAAGTCCCGAGATTATCCGTTGGAACTTAGAACCTTAGCTGAAATGAGTGAAGATTGAGGCGAAGGTTTGATTGTGAGCCATGAGAGCATACCTACACGCCTGGATGAGGTCACAGAGATGGATCTATGCACGTAGGGGATTTATTGCTTGATCATTTTCTTCAAGAGGCTTAGGTGACAGTGATGTCATTATTTTTGACTTTTTCGAGCAGTTGACGATGAAGGTTTTTCTGCACAGCTTTGGATCAAGGGTCTACATGGCTGACCTAGCATAATTTATCAGTGATCACGGGGAAAACAACATCAAGGTCTTATTCGCTAGACCGCTCAGAGATTTGAAAATGAGGAAAATATGGAAGTTTGCGTGGCATGAATTCACCTGAACGAGAAGATAGTAGAACACTCATCATAAAGTGTTCATGAAGAAGCAACAATTAAACCCGAGTTAAGTGAGAGTGATGTCAATCAAACAGTGTGAGTCAACATCTCTTTTCTAAAAGAACGAAGAAGAAATGTTCAGTCAATAAAAGTGAAGATCGGACCTTATGGAAATGAGAAAGATTTAGAAAGTTTAGGGGCATGTATGCATCCTAATGTTAAGAATGAAGACGACCCATCATGAAGAGTCAATGAAGGGAAAATAACGAAGCCAAGTTGAGTGAGGCTGTGCTTGGAAGGCGGATCTTAGTCAAATCAATATAGATTTCAAGATAAGATACAAGTGAAGATTTATCGAAGACAAAAAGTTGTGGAAGTTAAGGGGTGATCAAACAGAAAGAAAGAATGCTCCCCATGCATCTCTAAAAATGTCATAATTCACGCCTCATATGTAGTTAGACATCCCTAGATTAGGATCATGCTAACTCATATCATCAAATCATTCTAGTGGCTTTTGACAGATTCAAAGTTTAGAAAAGGTTTAGACCTGAAACTGCCCATTTGGAGAGGTAGATCTTAGTAAAGACGACTAGTCCCCAAAGAAAAGAACTTGCCCAACAAAGATTTGAAGAGCTCTTAAGGAGAAGAACTCTCTTAGGCAAGAGGGAATGGTCTATAACAAGAAAAGCTCGTCTGGGAGAATAAGTAGTTTATGATGAGAAGAACTATTCAGACATCAACCTTGATAGAAAGATGAGAAGTTCATGATGAGATGAACCTAGAGAAGAGGTGAAATCTTTATGGATAATACAAGAAGTTAAAAAATAGAAGGATCCATGATTCGTCAACATTTGCGAAGATTGAAGAAATTCGACGCGAGGAAAACAGCTTTCATCTTTGGTAATTTTGGACCACGGGGAATGAAGAACTTTGAAAAGAACCACTCTAGACCCTGAGCTTTGGTGAAAGATCAAAGACTTTTTTAGCAAGGAGAGCAATTTTTAAGCTTCAGAAGCCGTTTTGTTTCCCATCAAAACCTCTAGGCTCTTAGTAAACCATTCGAGCATGATGCTAAGATGGCAACACAATAGAAATTGGTGCATAAAGGAATTCGTAGTCCGAAGAACTAGATACGAAAAAGTGAGAAGTTCCGGAGGAACTCACGATCTTAAAGACAAAGTCAAGGAAGCAAGATAAAACTAGCACTCTATTCAAGACGTGAAAGAAAATCTGCCAAAGCTAAGGTGGGAGGACATCAGATACAAAACTTGCCGAGAAAGGACAACAAATGCCTCTCATGTTGAAATCCAAGGATTAGAGGCGAAAACTATTAAGGGCACCCAGAAGAAAAGAAGAAGAAGAAGAAGAAGAAGAAAGAAAGAAAATCTCTAAAAAAGAAAACCTATAAAGGCACTTTAGAGAAAAAAGGTTCAAGAACTCAAGGGAAGGGGGGATAAAAGATTGAACCCAAATGTGAGATGAGGAACCACTGTTACAAAGAAAAAAAGAAAAAGTCAAGAAAAGATCAAGGTCGATGGACCAAGAAGAAGGAAGTGACCGAGAGTACAAAATATTTGAAAGATGGGTCAAATATCTCCTAAGAAGAGGAGTAAACAACGAAGTGAAAGTCCAAGAAAGGATTTCAGGCGAATGAGTACAAACTCGCCATATTAGGGTTTTAGAATGAGGCAAATATTCACAGCTCAAGGATATCACGCGAAGGATTTCAAACGCACCACACCAAAACCTCAGAGCAAAAGAGGCAAACGCTCGTAGTTCAAGAATGTTCGAACAAAAGGTCGAAAGGCTTATCCATATAGGTCCAAGAAGAATGGAATCTTTATGGCGAGAGCGGCCATTTGTTTCCTACCATTTCGGAGGAACACAACGGTGCATTCACCTTTGCCACTCTAGGAAATAAGTTCACCTACCTTTTGAGGACATCTGACTTGCTCCCTGCCATTTTAGACAAACATGTCATCTTCGTCGGTTTTGTCTTTTGTTATTTCAAGAAAACGAGTTATATGGGTTTTTTCGTTACCACTTCAGACGAATGAATGGCTTACCATCTGGCCCGTCCATTGCCACTCCGGAAGAACGTACCAATGCTACCCAGTCTGTTTTTGCCGCTTCGGGAAAACAAGTTTTGTAAATTTGTTTGCCTCCACTTCGGAAGAATGAATCGTTTGAAGGTTAGTTGGCTCATATGTTGCCGTTTCGGAAGGACATGCCAACGCCACCCATTTTGTTTTCTGCCGTTTCAGGAAAACAAAGTTATTTGATTCATTCACTGCCGTTTCGGAAGAATGAATCGTTTGAAGGTTAGTTGGCTCGTCTGCTACCGTTTCGAAAGGACATGCCAGCACCACCCGGTTTGTTTTCTGCCGTTTTGGGAAAACAAATTATTTGAATTCACTTGCTGCCGCTTTGGAAGAATGGATCATTTGTTGTTCTGATTCGTCCATTGCCGTTTCAGAAGGACCCACCAGTGTTACCTAGTTTGTTTTTGCCGCTATGGGAAAATAAATTATTTGGATTTGTTCACTGCCGTTCCAATTGAGCAAATCGTCCAATAGGGAAGTGGGACAAAATTAGTGCTTATGGTCTTTGCTTTATTCTCGTTTTACAAGAATAAGCAAAGAGGGGCGGCAGCTGTAATCACTAATTTTTGTCCAGGTTAAATTAAAATGCTCAGAATAAGGTCAATCCACATCACCCTTTTTAAAACCCAAAACCTTACCTTATACCCCAAGCCCAAAATTCCATGGCCCATTATATATGATTTTACATAGAAAAAAAAGTATAAAAAATAATAAAAATCCCAACTCCTTCCCCATTAAGGCTTGACTACCATTGGTTGAAAAATACTTAGTGCCCAAGGTCTTAATTTTTATTGGTTCCTTTTTTAGGAGAAAAACCAAAAATAACCTTCATAACTATATAAATATAAATCCCATGAACCCTAAAAGGGAACCCACTACCCTAATTTTTTCCTATCACTCGGGAGCCCCTAACCCTCCTTCACGTACCATTTGAAGCAACTGCCTTTTTTTCACTTTGATTCAGTGCCTCCTAACCCCCTCCACTGTCGTTTTTCATTTTTTGGATCACCAAAGACCCAAGCCCCCAACTCTCTCACCATTCGATTCTATTATCCATTATAATTTTCCCTAATCGAAATCATTTTCCACCATTATTAAACCCTTGAATCGAACTCCTCAACCCCAACAACAACATGTGCAATTTGATAGATCGAGCAAATATTTAGGTTTTGGTATTCTCTTTCCTTATTTTATTCATGTATAATCTATTTTCTTAGTTCAATGAAAATGTGGGTGATTTGATTGGTAATCTTTGTTGTTTATTTTAGTCTCTTTTATGTGTTTTATTTTATTTTATTTTATTTTTTTGCTTGTGAAATGTATGCTATTTCACTTGTTGAATGTTGTTTAATTTATTATTAGCTTGTATGTTTACTTTATTATCATGGTTTCATATTATCCCTTTTATAATATATTTTCTTGTATATGGTATATAATATATAATTAAATTATATTTTCTTAAAAGTATATACACGTGGTTTTTCATTTGAGTTTAGTTTAGAAGTTTGGGCCTCTTGGTGCTTTGGGCTTAGTTTGCTTACTTAGATTTAGTTTGGGCCTTGTTTTTCGGGCCTTGGGCGTAGTTTAGATGGGTTTTGTGTCAGTTAATGCATTTGGATTAGTTTAGCAATTAATTTAATTAATTTAAGCCATGTGCTCGTCTCATAGGGGCACAGTTTTAAATTAATTAGATTAATTTATGATTAGTTTTAGAGCTGTAGTTAGCCTTAAGGTTCGAATTAGTTTAGTGAATTTAAATTTGCCTTTGGCTTATTGGGGTAAATGTTAAATTCATTAAAATTGGTTGAACACCTCTTAATTATCTTTTAAGATAAAATTGACATGGAAATTAGACTAACATTTTAATTTAAAGCTATGCTTAATTAATTTGGCTTATTTTAAATAGTATTCTTGGCTTATTGGAATACTAGTTTAAAATTAATCGAATTAATTATCATATCACTAGATAACTCATAATTTATTAGGGTTCTCTAGCCTTTTAGGATTAATTAATTTAGGGTTAATATTAGATTCACCTAGTTCTTAATTAGAATATTAATTGAATTCTTATAATTTGGGCCTTTTAGGTTAGGACCTTGGGTGGGCTTTTGTGTGATTATCTTTAAGCCTTTACTTGCCATCCATTTTATTTGTAATCATTTAGCCCACTTGGTTTACATGTTAATTAATTTAAATCATAATAAGGGAGGTATTCATTAATTTTGATATTTGTGTCGTAACAGTCCAAGCTTAAATGATGTTGACCAAATATTTGAATTAATCCTTACCGACTCAAGGTAGAATTAAAACTTGACAAAGCCATTACACCATTCTTTAACTGCTTGCACCATGCATAAAGGTGACGTGCGGGATTCGAACCATAAACTAACACAACAATTAGGCTTATATGATATCAGTTTAGTCTATGGTCCGATGTATCGTCAATCTTATTAATTAAATGTCCAATTAATTTGAACCCACCAATTTGATAAAGCCCGTTCAATTAAGGTTAATTTTCAATTAAGCTCACCAAATTAAATTCCTTTCAAATTTCAACAATTTCCTTCGATTAAAAGCAACAAATATATTGGTACCGATTACCGGGCGTGATGGGGGTGCTAATCCTTCCCCACACATAACCAACTCTCGAACCCTTTCAAAACGAATCTCTGGTTTTGTTGTGTCCGGCCTACCTTTTCCAAGTGGTTGGTGGTGACTCCAAGTTTTCATTGTTTTCAAAAGAATAAAAATTTTCAAAAGAAATCCCTTTAAACTAAGATTTCAAAAGTGCTTTATGGGATAATTCGTATCGACGGATTTTTTTAAAAGAAGACCACACTTATTTTTTAAAAGAAGGAAAATATGTCGTTACACCCGATTCTTCGGATATCCTATTTGCCGGCCCGTGTCCTGGCCTGTGAGTACCGAATACCCTATAATCGAGTACCCGCTAAACCCCGTTACCAGTAAAATCGAGTACTGGGTACCCGATTCACATTTTTTGTTTTTATTTTAAAATAAAAAACTTAAAAGTTCATAACACGAGATCCAAACAAAAAAATTTAATGATTTGAAGTTTATAACAATAAAGAAGGCATTAAAAATATTAATCTCGATCGTGATTTTTTTTAGTCTCATATTTTTAGTAAAGAAAAAATGAGTAAAAACTGTAGACATTAAAAAAACTACTAATGCATAACTGCAATAGACATTAAAAAACAAGAAATGAGACCATTCACCATGATTCAATTGTATTGATCTACCGATTTTTTCTTCCAAGCTGTAGACTTTAAAAAACTACTAATGCATAATTGCAGTAGAGAAACCTTGTTGTTTGTTTCGTATCAAATCATGCATATTCACAAATTAATATATATATTTTCAAAAATTTAAAACATAAAAGCATATAATACAAATATAGAATGAATTTAGGGATTTAAATATAGTTTTAAGGTAAAAATATTAAGTAATCTAATAAAATAAAAATAGGAACCGAGTACTCAAAAATTTCATATTCTGTGACCCGAGCCCGACCCGGGAAATGGCGGGCCGGGTACCCGACCTGGGTAAAAAAAAACTCTGGGTAAATACCCGGTTATTTATGTTCGGGCAGTCGGGTCGGGCAATTTTGAACACCACTACTGGCACCCCCTAAATACTTACCAAGATCCGCAACCTCTGTGAATCCAACCAAATCATTCAATTGGCGTTTAGCCGATGTCAAGATATTTCGGGAATAAAACACAATGGTCTTAGCAGTACTAACCTTTAACCCGGAAGCCTTGCAAAATTTGTCAAGCACCGAGAAAACTGGGGATTCTGAGTCAGAGTTGACAAGAGAAAACTTTTGTCCCGGTCTTTTGATGAAGAAGCCGGAAACTTGCTAGCAACAAGAAAGCCAGAGTAAGCAACAACAAAACTTTTGGGGCAAACTTTTATTAGGGGCATGAAGATGATGAAACAGTCAAAACCCCCCCAGAATAAATTAATCATTTGAGCGAGGTTCAAGAAAAACCATCTAGGATGGTAGCTTTGAAGATACACATTGAGAGGTTGAACTCAAGTGTGAGATGGGGTACTTTAGCCACTATGAAGCCCTAGTGAAGAACAAGACCGAGATTTCTCAATCAACTTCCTTGGAAAAGAAGACTCTCCCAAGTGGTCCTCAATCTACATTCGTTCATTCATGCATCACATATAGTTAGACATCCCTAGGATTAGGGACATGCTAATTTATGCATTCACCATTTTATCTTTTTTCACAGATTTACAAAGATCTCAGCCTGGAACTTCACAATAGAAGGAGTTGATTTCAACGAGATTTCCTTTCAAAATTTCGCGAAACCAAGACAAGACTCCGATCCATGACTTCTTGAAAATGGATCGTAACAAAAAATGAGAGTTTCCAACACGAAGAACTCATCCAGCAAAATTACAGTCAAGCCTCCAATATCAGATGTTTGAGCTATCAACAAAAGCCTCCAGTAATTAACCCTTATTTCTTCAAATCACCAGTAAGACCTTTCGCGCGTGGTAATTTGAATTACAGGAAAACCTCTAGTGCTCGATCATCATTTTCCAGCCATCACTAAGACCTCCAGTGCTTGGTGTGCCAGATTGTCCATAAATCCTTTAGTGTTGGACCATCATTTTCCAGCCATCGGTAATACCTCTAGTGCTTGGTGAGCTAGGCTTTTCATAAATCCTTCATTGTTGGACCATCATTTTCCAGCCATCAGTAAGACCTCTAGTGCTTGGTGAGCCAGATTGTCTATAAATCCTTCAGTGTTGGACCATCATTTTCCAGCCTTCAGTAAGACCTCTAGTGCTTGGTGAGCTAGGCTATCCATAAATCCTTTAGTGTTGGACCATCATTTTCCAGCCATCAGTAAGTCCTCTAGTGCTTGGTGAGCTAGGCTGTCCGTAAATCCTTCAGTGTTGGCCCTTTATTTTCTCGGCCATCAGTAAGACCTATAGTGCTTGGTGAGCCAGATCGTCAGTAAATCATTTAGTGTTTGACTTTATTTTTTAGTCATCAGTAAGACCTCCAGTGCTTGGTGAGCTAGGCTGTCCGTAAAACCTTTAGTGTTGGACCTTCATTTTCGGCCATCAGTAAGACCTTCGGTGCATGATGATCCGAACCTCACAGGGAAGTAAGACAAAATTAGTGATTTTAGTCTTTGTTCTATCCTAGTTAACACAAGAATGAGCAAATAGGGGCAACTGTAATCACTAATTTTGTCTGGGCTAGACCCGTTCTATTTTTATTTGTGTTTTTACAATAATGGGCTTATATATATATACACACATATATGTGTTACTACTCTAATATATATATATATATATAGGTGTTATGGGCTTGGTTTAATTTTAACTATCTTATATTATATATGTGTGTGTAATTATCTTTAAAATTCAAAAAAATCCCAAAATATTGTTCATATATTCTTAGCTTTTGTGGTTATTATCATCATTAGTTATCTTACTATTGTTCCTGATTATTGCTTTTTTATATATATATTATATTACCTTCTTATTATTATTGCTATATTATTGTTATTATTTTGTTATTATATCCATTTGTTACTATTATTATTATCATTATATGTTACTTCTATTAATTAAAAGGAAAAATCAAAAAAGATTCTAAAAATTATAAACTATAATAAACTACCTAAGTTTGAATAATAAAGCACAAGTTTTATATCAGTCCATTTTACAAAATAATGAAATAAAATATAATACAATATGGCCCAATAGTCCCGTAACCACATCAGAAACCCTAAAGCCCTAACATGTTAATCTGTCTTCCCTTTGCACAGTCACACTACAGCCGTCAGATTTGATCTGGATCTAACGGTCTAGATCGCACTGATGGATGGAGCCCTAGTTGGCCATCTTTTTCCTTGGCGCCACATCGAGCACAACCGTCAGATCAGGAACACATCGAACGGCTGAGATCGCACCCAACGCGCGTGTAGTCCACCGCTGGCCTTCCATCTCCCATACGCGCCCATGCGCGTCTCTCCCGCTTCTACATCGGCCCACAACAATCCTTCCTGGTCCATTCCTTCTCACATGCAACAAACAAGGGCAAATGTCAAACAGGATCAAAACAAAATTGGCAGAAACCAAGGAATTATCAGCAAATACAGGGGACAAACAAACATCTCAGAGTGCACACATGAATTCAGACAAAAGATTTCAGAGCAAGGAATCAAACCAATAGCCTTTTTCTTTCAATTTTAATAAAAGTAAAACAATGTAATATTCAGTGGCTATATAACAAAAGCCCTAACTCATTTGTAAGGTATTCGACAATTTTTAGACCAATAGAAGCATAGAATAAGCCTCGGTTTTCAGTGGTATATCCTATTCTTATTTGTATTCGAAAGCATAAAATACATAGAAAAAGGGTTTAGGGTTTATTTTACCTCTGACGTTTCATCTTCCTCGTGTCTGTTGCCCTTCTCCGCCGTTGATAAACCACTCGACCTTCCAAGGTCGTACATGGTGAAACGTTGGGTGTGGTAACTAGAAAAAGATTTGGTCTTGGTTTTTGGTTTTCAAAAAGAAAAGAGTTTATGATTCTGTTTCTTTTGAGTTTTTCAAGTAAAAAGGTGCCAGGTTTTGGAAAAAATGTTTTAGATCTAAGTTTAGAGCGGGAAGAGGAGTTAATTTCGATTGTTTTTGGGTTCGGCGACCACCAGTGAGCGGCGGCCGACACGATGGTAGACGGCGGAGGCGTCGCCAATTTCTGGAAATCTCGCCGGAATCTGGGTTTGGGGATGAACACACGGTGGTGTTAATCCCCGTTTCGGAAATAAAAGGGAGGAACAAGGGCTTTTTTTGGTTATAATCGATTTTTTTGTTGTAAAAGTATGTTATATACCCGGGTCATTTTAGAAGTGGGTTAATTCCCTCATAAACCCCTCCGCCCCAGCGAAATAACGCCCACGGTCCTTTTCCATGGGTAAATCGCACAAATAGTCCTTCCACGCGAGATAATTACACTCCCAAGCCATTCCGTGTTTTGTAACCCCGTCCCTGGTCCTCCTAAGTTTGAAACGTTTTATAATCTGGTCCCTTTTTCTTCTTTCAATTAGATCTTCAAGGTTTTTATCTGTTCAATTTCGTCCAACTTTCAGTGTTGTTTGCCCCATTTATCATGCATTTTTAACTTTTGCTTTGAATTTAAATTTCTTTAATTCCAGTCCTTTATTTATGTTTTATTTTTTTTCGCCATGTTGTTCTTGTTTTAATTCGTTAGATCCTTAAATTTGTGGTTGTTATATGTAGTGTCTATTTCTTTAATAATATATCATTATATACAAAATATGGATTTAATATAATATATAGTTTTTACATAAAACATAAAAATATGTTTTTATAGTATATAATGCATGTTTAATATATGTTATATTTTGATATATAATTTTATAAGTTTTGACACAAATTTTATAATATATAGTATAATATACAATATATGTTTTTACAACCCTTAGTTTTCATAATATATAAGTTAGTTTCTTGATGTATACAATATAGTTTTTTAAAGTATCCAATATATATATGCATATATAGTTTTTCAAGGTTTATAATATATATAGTTTTTTTACAAAATTTTATAACATATATGTTTATGATATGTACAATTTGGGTTTGTGGGCTTGGTTAAGTTTTTAGCAAGCCTTGTTTTATATAGTTTGGGTCGTAGGGTGTGTTTAGTTTAAGTGGGCTTTGGGCTTGCTAGGCTTTTAGAATAGATTAGGTGAATTAATTTAGAATCGTGTGCTCGCTTTATTGGGGCACGATCTCTAAATTAATTAGATTAATTTAGGATTAGATTCTTCGGAGCCTTAGTTAGATTAGGGTTTGAATTAATTTAGTGAATTTAAATTTTCTCTTGACTTATTCGGGTGAATGATAAATTTTTTAAATTAATCGAACGTTTCTTAATTACTTTTAAGATAAAATTAACTTTAAAGTTTAGATTAACATTTAATTAATTATCATAATTTGTTAGGGTTTAGTTATCTAGGGCTAATTAATTTAGGACTAATGCTAGATTCACTTAGCTCATAATTAGATCACTAATTGGGCTTTCCATTACTTGAGCCTTTTAGGTTAGGACTTTGGGTGGGTTTCTTTTTGTGTGTTTATCTTTTAAGCCTTGTGTTTGTCATTCCTCAATTGTCATTCATTTGACCACATTAATCTTACATTAATTAATTTAAATCTTAGAACATCAGGTATTTATTAATCCCGATATCCATGTCGTAACAGTCATGCATCAATGGATGTTGACCAAATATTTGGATTAATCATTACCGACCCGAGTTAAAATTAAAATTTGACAAGATCATTCCATCATATTTTAACTGCTTGCATCATGCATAAAGGTGACTTACGAGATTCGAACCATAAATTAACACAACAATCGGTCTTATTCGATGCCAGTTTAATCTATTGTTCGAGGTATCATCATCCTTATTAATTAAATGTCCAATTAATTTGAACTCACCATTTTGATAAGGCCCGTCCGATTAAAGTCAATTTTCAATTTGGAACTCCAAATTAAATTAAGTTTAAATTTCAACAATTTCCATCCTTTTGAGAGCAACAAGTATTTTGGTAGCAATTTTCGGGCGTGATGGGGTGCTAATCCTTCCCCACGTGTAATCAACTCCTGAACCCTTTTACTTTGAATCTCTGGTTTTCTGGTGTCCGACCTACCTTATCCAAGTGGCCGGTGGCGACTCCAAGTCTTATTTGCAAATAAAATGTTTTCCAACTTTTTATCAATTTTAACCCGTAGCACCTCAAACCCAAAAAGCTTTCAGAAGAATTTCCAAAAAGGTCACTACAAAACCGAAAAAGGAGAACTGGATGTTTACAAAAGAAGACAAAAACCTATCCTGAAAGCTCTTATTCAGCCTAGAAACTGCCAAGAGCCGAAACCAAGCTTGAATACATCAGAAAGTCAAGAAGGTAACGAATATGTTCCTAATAAAGTACATATTCCATTGCTTGATTCTAGTGATCTGCCAATTGCTCAAAGAAAATGAGTAAGGAA
Source organism: Hibiscus mutabilis (assembly GCA_019671005.1). Lineage (NCBI taxonomy): Eukaryota > Viridiplantae > Streptophyta > Magnoliopsida > Malvales > Malvaceae > Hibiscus > Hibiscus mutabilis. Next base: position 23,192,553 of record CM033711.1, read on the forward strand.
ATGCACTAGTCACCCAATTCAAAAGTTTGTTGCATATGGGAAATTAATGCCTTGTTTTAAGACTTTTACAAAAAAATGTTGATAGTATCCATATTCCAAAAATAGTGGGAGAAGCATTGAAGGACGTGAAAGTGGAGAAAAGTAGTAGAAGAGGAACTCAAGGCAATTGAGAGCAATAATACCTGGTTCATAGCTAATATCCCAAAATAAAAGAGACCAGTAGGCTGTAAATGGGTATTCATAGTGAAGTATAAGGCAGATGGCGGTATTGAGAGATACAAGGCTAGATTGGTGGCCAAAAGTTTCACTCAATCTTATGGAGTGGACTACCAAAAAACTTTTGCAGATTATTGAAGTTGAACACCGTAAGAGTGTTATTATCCTAAGCAGTAAATAAGGATTGGGTACTTTATCAGCTAGACATCAAGAATGCATTCTTGAATGGGAATTTAAAAGATGAGGTATACATGCAGATTCCACCAGGTATAACGAAGAATTCAGGAAAACATAAAGTTTGCAGATTATTGAAGTCTCTATCTGGCCTAAAGTAGTCACCTAGGGCCTGGTTTGACATATTTACAAAGGTAATCGTTCAAGATGGTTATAAGCAATGCTAATCAGATCATACTTTGTTTGTAAAAACCACATTAAACAAGAAAAAAGACACTGTTAATTGTATATGTAGATGATATCATCATAACAAGAGATGATCTCATTGAAATAGATAGATTAAAAGGGCTATTGGCAAATGAGTTTGAGATCAAGGACTTGGGAAGCTTAAGATACTTCTTAGGGATAAAGGTTGCAAAATCAAAGGAATGATTAGTCATCAATCAAAGAAAGTATATCCTAGATTTACTTTTAGAGACAGGAATTGATGGATGCATGCCTTTCTCTTAAGTTTCATTGAAAGACTCTTTCAAAATAATCACGACGCTTGTTGCTTATTTTAATCTTGAGCTAGATAAGATAGATGTTAAGCTTGTGTTTTTCCAATGGCGACATTGAAGAAATTATTTATATAGTGCAATCATAGAGTTGTGTCTTATGATACAATATCAATGATAAGTAAATTAAAGAAATCCATCTATGAGCTTAAGTAGGACTATCATTAATGAAATTATAAATTTCATATTGATTATCTCATTTGGTTTTGAGATAAATTTGGTTCACAATTGTATATACTACAGTTCAGTTGGAGTAAACCAAGTGGTACTCATATTGCTAAAGAAGACAAATATTATCTTACTCAATGTCCTAAAAGTAACCTTGAAATTTAGAAAATACAAAAGATTCCATGTGCATAAGCTATTGAGAATTTAATTTATGCTCAAGTATGTATGCGTTCAGATATTGCGTACATTGTTGGAATGTTAGACAGATATTTAAGCAATCATATTATGGACCATTGGGTAGCAGCCAATAGGGTTATGAGACATGTTTAGAGAACAAAAAAACACATGCTCACATATCGGAGTTTTGGTAAGTTAGAGATCATCAAGTTTACAGATTTTGATTCTATTAGAATATTGATGCAAAAGAATTTTGTTACATGGGCTGCTAATTATAGATTGAATAGAAAGACCACTTCGGTTATTTTGTGACAATAAATATGCTTTCATTTATTCTATAAACAATAGAAACACTTTAAATTTGAAGCACATAAATATTAAGTTCCTAGTTGTTAAAGAAAATTCAGAGTGGTTGTGTGTCTATAGAGCATGTTGGTACAAACTCTATAATTGCGCGCTTATTAAGAAATTATCACCCTTGGTCTTTCATGAGCACACTACTCATGTGGGTTTAATGTTATTTAAGGATATTCGGTTTTATTGGGAGTTTGTAATTTTAAAAAATGCTCATTTGGTCTAGACACAATTTCGATTACTTCAGTTTAAAGTTAATTTAAGATTATTTTCTGCGTAAATAAAGTTCTTTTGGTTTATGCACACTCTGAATTCAGTAAAGTTTGATCTCACTAAGGTTTAGGAGGACCAGTTGGAAATAGACATGTTCGGTTCACATTTCATGTAATTTTCCATGCTACGCATCTATGATTGATCTATGTCATTTGACTATATTTGTATACGTGACAATTGATGGGTCTAGTCATGATTGATATGGCACATGCTGCTTTGATCCTATATGGATATATTTGATGGACGGGATTGTTGTAAAATACCTATTACATAATAGCAATTTTTGAGCTCATAAGGTTGTACATTTGTCAGGAAACATATGCTGCCCAAGTGGGAGATTGTTGGAATAAAATCCGCAATTGTGGGCACATATGTAAAATGTATGATGCTATTATAAAGTATGAGACAAAATCAAGTGACCAATTATTTTAGGCGCGTCATAGGTATTAAAGTGTCATGGAAATAAAAGTATAGATACCGTAAGATATATTTATAATTCAATGAGGGGCAGAGTTATAAATATTTAATAGTTAATTTAATAATAAACTATATAAAGAGGTAGAGGTCCCCAAGAAATAGGTTAACTTATTTTTCTCTCTTTCCCCGTCAGAGAGTTTTACGTCAAGAGATAACCTATCTTCTTGAAAGATCACAACCACCTTTTAGGCGATCTTCATCAAAGAATTTAAGGTTTTTATCTATCGATTAATTCAGGTACGCTTCCGCATTCAGTTTATTGTTCTTGATGATTTAACATGATATATCTTGGGTTTAGATTTCATATTTAGTTATGGTTTAATTCTATCACCTCTATCACTTCACAATAGCACTACCCCTATTATGTAACCGAAGAATTTGTCTCACGTATGAATTTTGTATTTTAGAGTGCACTTTAATCCTATTGGTCGACCAATTATATCTGAAAATAATATAAATCTCATCACTTGTCAATATACACTTTAAAACCATGTTACCTTACTGTTTTTCAATGCATAAACATAAACAATTTCTTATCCCATTTCAAAAGCATGAACAATGAATAGCATTTTCTCAACAAGATATAATCTCTTTAAAATCATACATCAATCTCATGGGATCACATGAATCATCTCACAATTCATAAAACATGCATAAACAATATGTAACAAATCTCTTTCCAAAACATGAACACGATTAACAAAAAGCAATGGAAAAACCAAAATACCGAGAGCGATATCTTCCATACTTACTTTTAAGCTTAGATTAGCATTTCAAAATTTAAACCCCCAAACCTTGCTTTCAAACCTTTTAAAAGCTTTTAAAACTAATTTCACTCACCGATAATGCTTCGCTTGCTTTGCCGAAGCGATCTCAAGCCTCCAAATCAACCGAAACTTCTTTCAACGTTGCCGGATCAACCTCCCCTTCTTCTAACCAAAACAAAATAGAGGATTAATGCACATTCCTGCATTAAAACCTCTAGCAACTTAACTCCACAACTCACTCTAACAAAAACCCAACAAACGGTATCTGAAATCAACCGAAAACATCGGCAAATCCTTTCTAAACAATCTCCAGCCATTACCCAGCTAGATTAACCTTTAAACAACATCAAAACACATCCAAAAACACCCCCTCAACATCCTTTTACCACCAGCAACAATTAAACAACACAAACAAGCCATAATCTCAAAGATTTCAACCTAGAAATCTAGCAGTTCACCTAGTTTTCGGATTACAACGTTAAAACCCACTTTACCGCATTATTAATCATCAAGATTATGATTAAAATCAATTCAAAACCCAGCAATAACAATCCAAAATCGTAGCTTACATCTCTTTGTATTGACTGTGGAATTCGGTACTGTTATTTGTGATTGTCTAATGCTAATATTGGCGACTTGTTCATACTTAAGTCTTCCACGACGGGGGTACGGGGAAAGACGTCTACCTAAATTAGACTAATCACTTATTTATATGAATTATTCAAAAGGTGAAGCTGGTTTTCCAACATTGATGTTGGAGACAAAACAAGATTCTAGTCAAAGAAAGTTGTTGGCAAGATGGGTTTAAGAATAAATACGAGGACCCTAGTGAAATGAATAATACTGTATTGCTCCTTTAGAATTGGAACTTTGCTTAAAACAGTGGAGTTATCAAACTCTGTAGATCCAATAACATGTAAGGTCATCTCCGTTTTAGAAAATGAAGCCTCGTTGTATAACACCCCAAACCCGGCTTAGAAGTAAACCGAGCTAGAAAGTGTTATGCAAACGAACACAGACAACCTTCTTGAAAAACTAGCACAAAATTTGAACATGCCTTCAAAAATCAGGGTGGTTTAAAACTTTTTCAAAAGTTTATTCCATTGATCTAACTATAGCTTATACATTTAATCATTTCGGCAGACAAACTTTAAACAACATTATTCACTCATTAGACAAACAATCAAACATACAATGGCTTAAACAGATAAGATACTTAAGTGGGATTACAGAAATCAGGAAAAATTTGTAGTTCCTCAAGACAACCATAATTATCTTAAAATTTTCCATTAAACCTCTTGTATATTAATATTAGAGTGCTCATCAGATGACTTTACCATATTCTAAATCAAAAAGGATTAACATGGAACTAAATGATAGCTAAAAAAATTAGATTCTAACAATGAGTCGAAAGCCGAAACATATTTTAGTTTAAATGGACTTACTAGTCTTCACTTCCAAATTATCAATTCGACAGATTAGAGTTACCAAAAGATACTAACAGGTTATAGCACCTGAGGGACCCTAAAGAAACTACAAGTGTTTGAATAATTATAATCCTTTCATTAAACATACTTAATTACCACATGAAGAAATTTCATTAGGCTTCTCATTTTAAGCCATTGAATGAAACTAACATTCTAAGTAAGACATCCATCGAAACAGATTGTCAACTCTATTAACTATATGTATTTGTCAATATCGATTACTACTTAATAGGTGCACCTATAACTACCAAGCATCAAGCAATTACCACACAAAATAAAGAATCTGGTTACAGACACCCAAAATAATTATATTTCGAACATGAAAACAGATTTCAACTTGATTTAGGTTATTAATCGAACTACTGACTTATAGTCAAGCCACTTAATTAAGATTATACACATCAAACATATCAATGACTTCTAAAATGATTTACAAACGAACTGACCTTTCCATAACAAGTTAGACATGTTAAACCTAGAATCATAGTTTTTTTTCTTTATGCACAAACGCCACATCTAGCCTTCTAACCATCATCGAAACCAGTCATTAGCACCAAATCAAACATAAATAATTATAGAGGCCCTTTACATAACTTATCAATGTCTATTTTACTTATACACAGTAGAGATCCTAAGAATAATCAATGCAAAAATGCATACAGTACTTTTAGGTGCCACCAATCTAGGAGTTCTAAAAGTAGGGCTTCAGACGTACTAAGGAACCCTTGTGATCCCGTCCCCACTCAAGAGGTAACTGAAAGTGTGAATACCCTGAAATGTAACAATGGAAAAAATAAGCGGATGCTTAGTGAGGTAGGTTAGCTATATGAAATTCACAAATTAAACACCGCTTATTTCACTACTCTCTCATTAAGTTCATTATATCTAGGTAAGCACCAAGCTTGATCATCTATATCTTAGTTAACCAAATACAATTCCTCTTATAATAAGGCGTCGATTAAAACCTTTCTCATCTCAAATCATGTCTTACTAGCCATTTGAACTATTTCATTCAATAGACAAAATCATAAATCTTCTTAATACGAGAAGTATCATTTGTATATTTTATTATGTACGACACTTATTCTACAAGATGTTAACATATAAACATTTAAGCACCCAGATTAAGCATAGTTATGGTTCCATGGATAACCCACAATTCTTGCATATCTAACATTCAAACCCTCGATCATCTTGCTAGAGGGCATTACTTACTAAACAAGTTACCAATAAATTCATTAATTTAATTTATAATCGTGTATTTCTTATAATCAATCTCACAAGGTTAAGTATTCTTCGTCACAAGATAACAATCATAGCACATAAAACTCCAATCAAGTAATTACTGGAATAATTGCACATCATCTTATATACAGGAACAATCATATTTATTATGAGCATAAAACACTCTAGTATGTTATCAAAGCATGGACATTCATCCCAAAAGAAACACTTCTCCTTTAGAAGATACATTTTACTTATTACACAAGTCATTAGTATATTCCTATACTTGTTTGATCCTCTTTTGTGAATAGCTTCCCTTCCAATACTTTCTTATGCATATCTTTTATTTAGCACACAAAACAACTAATGTTTAAATCATACAAGTATTATCCATTTAAAGCATTTCAACAATCAGACCAGGGAATTCAAGAGTAGTTTAATACATGTCATTATTTGCTTTCATTTTAGGCTCGACGTATTACCCAAGTATGTGTTCAAATGTCAATACCTTGGTACACAAGTAATCAATCGAATATACTCTTATCATGGACTAACATTTATAAATTTTCCATGTATATGAGCTTCACTTATAGTTATTTCACCATGATCAACTTGGCATTTTAATGAATTATAAGAATATTTATATTTATGTTTATTCGAATGAGGTCTAACCATTTAAACAATCAAAGACGAATCATGTCTTAAACATAAAAATTCATGCACAAATCATAACATAAACAAGGCATATCAAAGTTGTAGCACACTATAATTAAAACATATCTTCAGTTACTTGTTATGTAAAATAACAAGCATTAAATATTGTAAACATGGATTACTAATCATAAGTAAGTCATTTGTTTAGAATTATCAATGCATAAGTATTTTCAACCAATCTAAGATTTAACATATCACCAATTCACATTAATATACATAAGCTTTCATTCGAACCATCTTTCTTAAAAAGCAAGTTATCACATTTCTTCATTCCTTTAGAATACAAATTTGTGCTTTTCTTTTTATCATAGCCTTGAGAATCGAATTGTAGCCTAAGTACACGAATCCCCAACCAACTGTCGCCCATAAACAAAATGGTACTCGCAGTACCGGTTAATCCCTCCTACTGCCCAAGTGACCACATACACTTCCCTCCTACTATCGCCAAATAAGGACCACTGTCCTAGACCGTAGTCCACCCAAACACTGAGCTTTATGGACTCTATGGCATGCCAACTATACCTAAGACTGATTCGAGACTAAGGCTTTAACATGCTTAATCTTTTTATCACATCATATACATTAAGAGCATAGCTCCTCAACACAATAACATATCAATACCTCATCACCCCTTTTCAATTAGGGTATAAGTGTAATCATTTCATGTGAACTTCTCAATTTCTTATCATCATGCCATCAAGGCTTATCTCAGAACATATCACAAGTTTAATTACTTGTATTATTTAAACAAGATACACATTGAGTGAACATAGCTTATTGCTGTCCAATTCAAAGATAAGCATAACATTAATTTCGAGTATTATCAACAAGGCTCGATTCATAACACATTTTCATTCATTTCGAGGTAACTTAACTTTAATCTAATATATTACATACGAAGGTTCTATAACTTTTCATATCAACCAAGTATTACCTCATGTAAAATTTCCAACTATATATATATATACATTAATCATTTCTCTATTATTCGAATGATATCAAAACATGAATTGTTATCCATCATGGTCAACATGCATGGTTTTCTATATACACATCATCAAGATCACATAATCACATTCAAGGCTTCTATCATATCATATCAATCAATTTACTTAAACATATGTTGAGCTTATAATATAATCTATCTAGACTCACCATCACATGCCACATTGTGCACTTAAACAAGTGCTTATCTCCTTTCCAGCTTAAGTTTGCGCACAAACTCAATATGTTTAGTACATACGACCATCAAATTAACAACAAGGAGTGCTCAAGAAAGTTTTAAGTCTATCCCGAGACTTTAAACTACACTCACCTATTATCCAGAAGTTATGGGATACCTGAATCCTTAATCGAATCTTGTTAATTATTCAAATCCTTTCCTAGCTTCTTCCCGGTCTAGTATAACAAAAGTACAATCATGAATTAGTAAAAATTCCTAACAATCAATCACATACAATCCATTCATTATTCAAGAATATACAAATTTTCACACAAGGTAGCCCACAGGTTAGTACTCATGCTAATTCACTTCAAATCAGCCCCAAATATATCTCGTACAAGTAAAATAGTTCTAGAATTTTATGTATACATCTAACAGCCCCATTCACACATGACCACATTCTCTAAATCAAAACAGTTCACCTATTGTCCACAAAAAATACAAAACAGGGCAATCCACAAGATTACATACTTATACATATTAAAACAATCCATTCTATGGTTTTACCAGCCCCTTGTGTGTACAAACAGCCTTTAATTCATTCAGTTTCAAAGACACACTCAATTATGCATATACATCCAATTTCCCTTAAAACAGTCTTGACTTATAGTTCACACATTTCAGATTTGATTCAATCATTCAACGCTCTTTAATTGCTCCAAACAATCCCCTTTTAACTTATGTATATCTCTAATGCATCCAACACCTTAAAATCACTACTTCCTTATATAAAAAATCCATCATATGTACACTCCGTATACATATAAACATTCAAGAACATTGTCGGTTACAACATAATAAAACAAGACAGTTTAAATACATGGGCAGTCCCTATTTTACTATATGCTCCAATAAATTCTTTTATGAATCAAACTGCCCTCTTTTTTTTTTACATTTTATTTCCAGTTTTAATCAATGTGATTATGCTCTATTTTACATATAAAACAGCTCTGCATCTACTTTAATTACAACTTACTACTCAAATTTTCATGAACATATTCAGATCTATTATCTCATCGAAATAGCTCCTTCAATTTTTACATAACAGTCCTATTTTTATGAGTGCACACATTCATACTTAAAACAGCTTCAACTACATTCAAGTATATATACATGTGAAACAATCTAAATTTCACATAAAAATGGTCCAAAAACAGTTTCAAATTTCCAGAATTAGTCCCAATATCAACCAACTCACATTACAATGCAATAGGACAACTTTGACTCCATTTTAATTCCTTTAACAGTCTCTAATTCAAAATTCCAGGGCAGTTTATAAATCCTTATTAAAGCACATGATCCCTACCATTTCAAATTTAATTTTTCACTCAACAATTCCACCCAGCAAAGTGACACCAAATCAGTTTCAAGCACCATTATACAAGAAACAATGGTTCAATCAAATATTCTATCTTAACATCAACCCGGTTCATGCTAAATCACTAACCAAATACTCAATTTAGAGCTTAAATTTAAAGTGTAAGGATAGTATAATCACCTTTCTCCCTAGCTTGATCGATCACCACAAAGAAAAGGCCAAGGATAAAGCAAAATTATCAAGCTTTCTATCTCTAGAAATTGAGTGTTTTGGTTCTCTCTCTCTAACCTTTTTCAACAATGGTAATCCAGTTCTTCCCTAGAAAAGAGAGGATGAAAGTTGCTTATCCCCTTTCAAAACCGTGACTCCTAAATCCCACATGTCCTTGCTACAAGGTAACATGTGTTCAAGCCACTACATTTTCATTCTTTAGCATGCATTCTTCTATTATTCATTATTATGCAGTTTGGTCCTACTTAATCATGCTATATATTTTAACCTTTGTTTCAAAATGGTCCATCAATTACTTATTTATAGGTGATAATTTCCATAGCAACAAATTATGGTTAAACTTATAGTATACACATCTGATAAAACTAGAGACACTATAAATTCAATTCAAATCATATTTGAATTGGTAAAAAACTTCTAGGCCGTATTTTGGGGATAATACACGTTGCTTACAGACGTTGGAATTGAGATCGATGAAACCAAGCTTGAACTCAAGGCCATAAAAGCCTTCCTTGAGGATGCTGGCAAAAGATTTGGAGAAGTAGCCCAAAATGAAACAAATAATCAATGGGTCACGAGCGTCAAAGACATTGCCTATGAACTTGAAGATGTTATCGACGAATACATGTACCATTTCAACAAGCAACAACAATGGAGGGGTAAAATGTAATACCCAAAGTATAGCCTAGTATTATGTTACTGAATTAATGAAACTCAACTTGATTTAAAGATGCCCTTAAAATTAATTATTAAATAAGATAAGAACCTATTAATAAGTGTTTAAAGTATGTTAGCTAAAGTGGAAAGGACTCAAAAGAATCCATGACAAGACTTAGTGTTTGCATGCAAAATTTCTAATAATTGGAGGGTATGCACACTTGTCATGCATTGTTGAAAACATGTGTGAGGGAGGGGAGGAGTGAATCGGCATTTGGAGGAAGAATAACACACTAAGCTTGTATCTTCTTCTCCTTTCCTTACCAAAGCCGAGCATTAATTTAGAGAGAGAGAGAGCTTGAGATTTTCATGAGTGTTGGAATCTTATGAGCTAGATAATTCAATTTCTTGAATCGGTTATTGTCTATCTTGAATGAGGTAATTGTACTCTTCTTTTCTTCATAATCAAGCTTGATTTAGAATTGTTGTTGTGATCTTTTATGTTTGGTAGTTAGGATGATTAATTAAGCTAAACCTATGCTTTGAATTTGTGTGAAATTGTAGTGTGAATTAGAGTGAAAATTTACTAAAGAATGAACTTTTGGATTGTTGTGAAAGCTTGAGCATTCGAAGTAATAAAAGATTTTTTGTATAGTAGTGTTTCGGATTGAATTGTGCTCTCATGATAGTACATTTATGAAATAAGGATTGAAATGATCATAGGGGTATTGCATAAAACTATTTTGAAGCAAAAATTGGATGTTTTGGACTGTTTTGCAAATCTGAAAATACATGGCTGTTTTATAAAGATCAAGGGACTGTTTTGAAGTATGTATTTGTGTGATTAGGAGTAAAGAACTATTTTACAACCATATAAATTATTTGAGACTGTTTTAAGTAGTTAAAACAAGGGGAAAACTCAAAGAATGTGTATAGGGACTGATTTATAAACCTGGGACTGTTTTGGAGTAGTTAAACATGAATGCCACGGTTATGGATTGTTTTGCAATAATAGAAAGTCAGTGGGTTGTTTTGTGATTATGTATGTGAAAATGAGTATGCTGAGGACTGTTATGCATTGATATAAAGACTAATGGACTTTTTTTTCATGGTATCATATGTATCCATGAATAATTGAATAGCTTGGCAAGTGAATGATTGTTAGGAATTGTGCTAATACATGGTTGCACTTTTTGTCATATTAGACCAAGAAGGAGCTAGGAAAGGATTTGGATAAGTAGCAAGATATGATTAAGGATTCAAGTATCCCGTAACTTCGGGATAAGAGGTGAGTGTAGTTTAAAGTCTCGGGATAAGTTAAAAGCCTTCCCGAGCACCTTATCAATTTAATTACGTTTCCTTATGCTTGTGTTAGACAATGCTTAAGATAAGCTTGGATCTAAGGTAAGTGACTACTCGTTAAAGTAAACTATGCTAAACAAATGTTTGATAAAAAGGTATGCTTGAATTGAGGATTGAACTTGTGATTGTATTTATGCGCAAGTTAAAACTAGAAGAAAATCAAGATATGACCTATTGGTTAAATGACCTTAAAACTATGAGCATGGTGGAATCTATATGTGTATTCATGCACATCATAAGTTAAGTAATATAAAATGTGATCCGATATTCTGATAAGGAACAATGTTAATCCGTTTCTGCTATGATAAGATTATAACATGTACATGATTACATGAATATGGAGCTAAGCTCAATTTTGATATGATAAGGTAAGAATATGTGAAAAGCCTTGGTCTCAAGTCGGTGTTAGGTATAGTTGGTATGCCATAGAGCCCATGTTTGGGGTGGACTACGGTCCTTATTTGGCGATAGTAGGAGAGAAGTGTTGTGGTCACTTGGCGACAGTAGGAGGGATGACCGGTATTATGAGTACCTTTTTGTTGGCGACAGTTGGTTGGGGATTCGAGTACCTAAGCTGTTACTTGATTCTCAAGGCCATGATAAAGACAAAATAATGAAATTTGCAAGTTAAACAAATGAACTATGTTTGATGAATCATGTGAAAAATATTTATGATATTATGTTTAATAACTATATGAAAAGTAACTATGTTATGAGAGACTATGCTTGATAATTTGGGTGATAAGTGTATATGCTCTTGAGATGCTATGTTCGATATTTTATGTAACATATAACATAAGTCGATGACATGCTAAGTTTTGATAGCTTCTATAATAAGCAACTTAAGTTCATGACATGCTAAGCTAATAACTTATTTGATAAGTAAAATCATGCCTATGATGTGCTATGACTATGATATATGATATGTTTGATGTCTTATGAAACAAGTAATTTAGAATTAGAATAACTTATGTGATAAGTAACCATGTTTGAGTGATGCCTTATTTAAGAAAAATTATGAATCCACAAGTTAATCTATTGAGTCAACATGAAAATTTTCATATTAAGTAATTAACGTTTAAGTGAAGTTGTGCATAATTGGATTAATAATTAGTGTCATGATTCGAGACCTTGTTGTTATGATTAAAGAATTCATGAAAACTTATAAACTAAATAAATGGCTTGGCATATAAGTATATACATGATTTATGGACAGATTTGGATAAAATACTAGTATGTATGGACTATTTTGAACTTATAAAAGTATATACAAGATTTAAGGACTGTTTTGACTAAATCCAACTATGCCTTGGACTGTTTCAAAATATATATATATATATATGTATACTCAAGATTTAAGGACTGTTTTGACTAAATCCAACTATGTCTTGGACTGTTTTCAATATATATATGTACACTCAAGATTTAAGGACTATTTTGACTAAATCCAACTATGTCTTGGACTGTTTTGAATATATATATATATGTATACTCAAGATTTAAGGACTGTTTTGACTAAATCCAACTATGTCTTGGACTGTTTTGAACATATATATGTATACTCAAGATTTAAGGACTGTTTTGGATAAATCCAAGTATGTATTGGATTGTTTTGGACCCATAAGTGTATAATATTGATTTAAGGACTGTTTTGCATAAGTTCATGTGTTTATTGGACTGTTTTGAACCTATAAGTATACACTCTCGATTTTAAGGACTGTTTTGTATAAGTTCATGAATATATTGGACTGTTCTGAACCTATAAGTATATACTCTCGATTTTAAGGAATGTTTTGTATAAGTTCATGAATATATTGGATTGGTTTGAACCTATAAGTGTATACTATTGATTTAAGGAATGTTTTGTACAAGTCTATGTATATATTGGACTCTTTTGAACTTATACTTGTATATACATGATTTGAGGACTGTTATATATATATATACAAGTATAAAAATGTATACTCATGAATTAATGGTACTATAGATAATTCAAACAAAAAGATATACAGGTGAAATAAGTTGCTTGGATCACAAGGCTATGATAAAAAACCAAGAAAGTTTATATGATGATTAATAAGAAATGATAATGACTTGCATAGTAATTAATGTCTATTCTGAGTATCCAATTGGGTGAATAGCTATGCTCTATTCGAATACCTATATGTATGTATGAACATGCCTAGTTCGAATCACCCATGTATAGGTGTGATTTCTTGATTGAATGTCTTGTCTTATAATGGTTAACTTATTGTCCAAGCTTAGAATCATATGTGCATGAGTAAAAGATCTAGGTGAAAGGACGGATTATTGTTCCATGCTTTAGATGCTTTAAGCTACCTCACTAAGTAATTATACTTATACATCATTTCACTATCTTTCAAGTTAAGTTCATTTTTGGTTAGCCTTGAGCTTGGACATGATCACCGGAAGTCGAGATTGTATGTCTTGTATTTCCTTAAAGAACTCCTAGATGGTGGCACATAATCTTTAGCTATGCATAATGCATTTAGTTAATTCCTTGATCTCATAAGTATATAAGTTTTTAAGTAGCTATCGTTATTTGTAATGGCTTGTTAAGCTTTTTGGTTGTTTGTTGGCTAAGTTCCGTTAATATGGTAATTGAGTAGTTGCTTGATAGCTGAGCTATGCTAGAGATATATTCAAATGTTTGCTTTTCGAATAAGTTATGTGGGTTATAATACTTTAATGAATTGAGATCATGAATGATTGGTAGGACACCTTATAAATCGAATAAGATTAAAGGCTATAAACAAAATGCTTGTTATGCTAAGAAAAGATTGATTAATTTAGAGGAAATTAATGCTTAATTCAAAGAGGAAATTCATGAACACCTTATAAATCTTTAATGAATTTCCTTATGAATAATTGGTAGGATACCTTGTAAATCTTTAAGCATTCGAATAAACCATGACATCTTCTTCAAGAATAGTTTCATTTAAGCAAGTAATGCACATGCTGCCTGGCAGCAACAGTCTTGATGTTTTGAAATGAATGCTTGAATGTATGGAATCATGTAATGATTTAAATAGTTGTTGATTTTAATTATATGGCCTTGTGTGCATTGTTAGAACAAGGAGTGGACCTTGTTGAAGAAGAAAGAGTTGTTCAAGCTAGTGGAAAACAAAAAGGGATTTGGATCCAAGACCAAAGATAGCTTGGAGTATTGTGAGTGTAGAAAAAGAAAATAGGGTTAGGACTTAGGTCCTAACCAATTATTCATGTCTAAATTTCTTGCCTTGCTATCATTTTTTATCTTGATGAATGGGAAGAATGACTAGTATTTGCTATGTGATATTAATGATGCTTGTAAATGTGATATAGTGATATGGCTAAATGCTTTAATCGAATGCATGAAAATACTACATGAATATCATAAGAAAATACATGAAGTGGTGAGCTAAGGCTCAAATGGCCTAAGGGCTATATATATAAACATGATCTTGCAATGTATCACTCGAATTGATCCTTGAATAAGCTATTGCTTGACATGAACATGTAATACTTGAATAAGTGATTCATAATTGAACAAAGCCTTGGTTGTTAGTGGTCATAGGTAGGATGGCATGCCACAGAGTCTAGAGCTCTTTTGTGTTGGGTGGACTACGGTCCAGGGCCAAGGCCCGTAAATGGCGATAGTAGGAGGGACGTGTGAATGGTCTTTGGAGACAGTAGGAGGCTAATGACCAGTAACTTTTTATTTGGCGACAGTTTGGTTGGTGACTCGTTACCTAGACAACTATATACCAAAGATTGAGTTAAAAGAGATAACAATTAAGAATGTTACCATGGAATTTACTTGTTGCTTGAGATGCAAAACTCGAAATGGTTAATGTTTACACTTGAATTGTCTGGCATAAAAGTACTACTTGTAATTGTTACTTGAAAGACAAGCTTCGAAATGAAATGTGGTTATACTTGACTTGAGAAGTATGAATATTGCTTGAATTTGTTATTGATTGAATTGGAGTGTGTTAAAGCTTGAACTATGATCCATGTTTATTGCTTTTCATACTATTCGAAAGACACCATGAAGTATGTCATGATCAAACTTAGTTGTTACTAGATTTCTTGCTTGTTGGTTTTCAAATTATGATATGTATATTACTCAATGTTATTTAAATACTTGACTATAGGATGTTATGCTTAATTCGAATGCTACTATTCTTGAATAAAAATTATTGGACTAAATGAAACTTGTTCTAATAATTGGTTAAATTTAGATTGCTACCTCACTAAGTACATTTTGTACTTATCACTCTTATTTTCCATTCTTCCCAACCTATAGGATAAGGGATTCGAAGCAATCTCCCAATTTTGAAGCTTCTTTCTTGAGCCTGAAGCAAAGCACAAGCCAAGCCAGAGTATGGATCTATACTTATTTTGTAATACTCCTAGTTGGTGGCACCTAGGCTTGTATATTGTTAAACTAGGACATGCATTTTGCTACTTGAAAGTTGTATATATATACATGAACTTTTTTTGGCCTTAAATGTTAGGAAGGCTTAATGGCTAAACTTGAAGTGTGTAATGACAATATTATCATGTGAATGAAATGGATTAAGCTGTGTATACATCTGATATTAGCTTCAATTGAAATGAAAATGTCCTAGTTATTGTATGCCATTTGAATACTACACATGGTCATTTGATTAAGCACTTGGTAATCTTGAATGTAAATTGAAAATGATTAATAAAAGTAGTAACCTATAATGAATAAGAAGCAAGCTAGTGCTTATATGATTAAATGTGAATGATTAAGTGCCTTGTTAGTTCTCAACTCATCTATTAGGGATGAGTTCTCAAAAGTTTTAAATTGTTTGTGTTTCTAGTGTTTTCCCGTAATGCTCTGGAGCCAGTTTACTCCTAAACCGGGGTAGGGGTGTTACATTTTATTGGCACCAGAGCTTTTTAGTCGATTCTAGGACTAAAATCGGGTCTTATTGCATCATATAAGGATACTTGTGCCACCTAGGAGACTTGTAATGTATAGGCTTGTGTTCTTTGCTTGACTGAATTCTTTCTTATTCTATCTAAACGTAGAATGTCTGAAACAAGGCTTGCTCAGGACGATGAAAGTCATGAGAGCTCCTCGAATGAAGGAGATAGTGTGAGGATGGAGCAAAATCCTCCACAACAAGCTGAACCCTGAGGACAAGCTGATCCTCAATAGGAAGCCCCTACTATAAATCATGTGCAATGAGAATGTCTCCTTAGCATGAAGGAGATGTTCGATCAGCTAGTCACAACTCTGAAACGGGATCATCCCGTTTCACCTCCTTCCACTGTGCCAAACAGAGCTCCAATTGATAAGCTGGCTCAACATAGGGCTTATACATTCATCGGTACTGATGAAGCCAACCCTGAAGTAGCTGAGTATTGGCTAGAGGGTACTAATCAAATATTGACCAAGCAATTACCTTGTTCTGATGAACATAAACTCGAATGTGCCATAGCCCTATTGGCAGATTTGAGCTGGTGGGAAACTACAACCCTGACTGCTCATTCTGACGTTGTTACTTGGAAATTCTTTCTCAAAGAATTCAAGAAGTATATTAGTGAACAATACTTAGCCAAACTTCGGAAGCAATTCTTGTACTTGAAGCAAGGTGGTCGACCCATTGAATAGTATGTGAGTGACTTTTGCAAGTATTGCAAGTACGGGTTGGAGTATATCAAGACAAATACAGATAAGTGTAGAATGTTCATTGATGGACTCAACGATGAATTAAGTCTGATATTTACTGGGTATCACTGACTTCCAGAGTTTGGTGAACCGAGCCATTGCAGTCGAGGCAAAGATAAAGGCCTTTGAGAAGTGTAAAAGTGGCAGTACTTGGAAATATAAAAGATCCAGGAATGAAGACAAGACTCATTGGTAGTCTAAGAAGCCTAAACATCATCGAGAGAAATCTTCCACCTTTACTCCTTTTCAGAAGAGTAATTTCATACCGAGACCTCAATCGGTATCCAATCCTTCAGCCCCGATCATTTCTGTTAATAGTACGGGGAATTCTAGTAAAGCTGCTTAACTCTTTACTTGCAAGTTCTGCCAAAAGCACCACTTGGGCCAGTGTAGAACTCAATCGAATCTATGCTATTTGTGTGGAGCTTCGGATCACTACATAAAGGATGGCCTCAAAATTCTAACAAGCTTCCGAGCTAAGCTCCTATAAATGCTAGATCTGCATATTATTCCGAAGTAGAGGACCTAGACAAGCTCAGTCTGGGAATCCGAGAAAGAACAAGGGTCAAAACTCGAACACTACTCATCAGGAATCTCGGGCTCCTGCTCGAATCTACCACATTCGGGGAAAATAAGATGAAGAATCACCCGATGTCATAGCAGGTATCGTTGAGTTAAATACAAGTCTTATTTATGCTTTAATAGACTTGGGATCTACATACTCCTTTGTTTGTTCATCCTTGATTGTGAAATTAAAATTGAAGTCTGAAACTGTAACCTAAGGTTTAGTAGTTTCGAACCCTATAGGGGGAATTACAACCATAAACTTTATTTGTAAAGATTGTCCCTTGTACATTCGAAACACACCCTTTCTTGTTGATCTTTACGTACTACCATCCTGTGAATTTGATTTAGTATTGGGACTAGACTAGTTAGGGAAACACCAAGCCTGGGAAGATTGCCAAAATAAGAGACTTTATCTCTGAGGTTTAGGAAAGGAATCCATCCTTCTTATTGATAAGAAACCTACCTCAATCTTTGCTGCCATGGTTATACAAGATGAAATTGATTTTGGTCTATCAAACATGCTAATTGTATCTGAATTTCTCGATGTTTTTCTCGAGGAACTCCTTGGTCTCCCTCCAACCAGAGAAGTAGAGTTCGGGATTGATGTTTAGCCTGGAACGAATCTGATGTCCATCACACCCTATCGAATGACGCCAATTGAGTTGAAGGAACTCAAGAAGCAACTTCAAGAGTTACAAGACAAGGGTTTCATTAGACCCAGTTCGTCTCCCTAGGGTGCTCCAGTCTTGTTTGTGAAGAAGAAATACGGGACTATGAGACTCTATATTGATTACAGACAATTGAACAAACTCACCATCAAGAATAGATATCCTCTACCAAGGATTGAAGATCTTTTCAATCAACTCAAGGATTCTGTAGTGTTTTCAAAGATCGTTCTTCGATCGGGATACTATCAAATGAGGGTAAAAGAAGAAGATGTACCCAAGACAGCCTTTTAGACTCTTTATGGACATTATGAATTCCTCGTAATGCCATTTGGGTTAACGAATGCTCCGGCTGCATTCATGGATCTCATGAATCATGTATTCAAGCCTTATCTTGATAAGTTTGCGGTCGTCTTTATCTATAACATTTTGGTGTATTCTCATAACAAGGAAGAACACTCTGAACACCTCTGAATTATGTTGCAAACCCTCCGAAAACGTCAACTATTTGCAAAGTTTACCAAATGTGAATTTTGGCTATTGGAAGTGTCGTTCTCGATAGAAGGGATCAAAGTAGAACCAAGGAAGATTCAATCTATCCTGGATTAGAGACCTCCGAGAAATATGGGTGAGGTCAAAAGCTTTCTCGGTTTAGCTGGGTACTATCAACGATTTGTCAAAGGCTTTTCCTCTATAGCCGCACCCTTGACCAAGCTACTTCACAAAGATGAACCATTTGTTTGGTCGAAGAACCAACAAAGAAGCTTTGATCAGATTAAACAAGCCCTTACTCATGCTCTGGTTCTTATCCAACTAGAATCGGGAAAAGTGTTCACCGTCTATAGTGATGTATCTCATTTTGGGCTAGGTTGTGTCCTAATGCAAGACGAGAATGTGGTAGCTTATGCCTCATGTCAGTTAAAGCCACATGAATCAAACTAACCTACACATGATCTGGAATTGGCAGCCATCGTGTTTGCACTCAAAATCTGGAGACATTACTTGTATGGAGAGAAGTGCAACTTGTATACGGATCATAAAAGTCTCAAGTACCTCTTAACTCAAAGGACTTGAATCTAAGGCAAAGAAGATGGCTAGAATTGCTTAAAGATTACAGTTTGGTCATAGACTACCACCCGGGGAAAGCAAATATGGTTGTTGGTGCCCTTAGTCGCAGACCATACTCGGGTAAACCCTCGATTCTAAATATTAGACGTTATCTTGAAACAGTCTATTCCTAACTCGTATAAGTAACCTTGTGAATTCTTTCATAGCTTCCTTGGCAATCAATGCTCATTTCCATTTATACAAAGGATGAAAATTCCTATCTGAACTCCAAGTTCAATCTAGTCTAATCTCGAGAATCAAGGATCTCCAGCAAACTGATCCAGATCTTTAGAAGATCATGTTAAAGCTAGATTCAGAACTTAATCCTGAATTCTCCATTAAGCCGAATGGACTTCTCTATTTTAAGGATAGAGTATGTGTTCCCGATAATAAAGAACTCAAGAAGGAGATGTTACAAGAAGCTCATCAGAGTTCTTTCTCGATACACCCAGGATCAATCAAAATGTATAAAGACCTAAAACCATTGTATTGGTGGCCAGGCATGAAGCCAGCTATTACAGAATTCATATCAAAGTTTCTAACTTGTCAAAAGGTCAAAGCCGAGCATAGAGTCCCTACGGGACTGCTTTAACCTATCAAATTTCCTCAATGGAAATGGGACCGTATAACTATGGATTTTGTTACTGGTCTTCCTTCAACCCCAAGAAAGAACGATGTTGTGCGGGTGATCATTGATAGATTCTCAAAATCCGCACACTTCATCCTTGTTTGAATGAACATGATCTTGGATGTCTTGGCCGAGCTATATATTCGTGAAGTGATTCGGTTGCACGGTGTACCTATAGCTATAATCTCTGATCGAGACCCTAGATTTGTTTCTCATTTTTGGAAATCCTTGCAAAAGGCTTTAGGGTCTAAAGTGCATCTTAGCACAACTTGTCATCCTCAATCTGACGGACAATCAGAAAGGATAATTCAAATACTCGAAGATATGTTGCGAGCTTGTGCAATAGACTTTGGAAAGAACTGGGAAAAATCTCTACCCCTAGTAGAGTTTTCTTACAATAATAGTTACCAGGCATCTATTCAGATGGCTCCATTAAAGCCTTATACAGGAAGAAATGTAGAACTCCCCTATGTTGGCCTGAATTGGGAGAGAACAAAGTTTTGGGACCTTAAATGCTCAGAGAAACTGAAGAACAAGTGCAGATCTCATAGACGATTGAAACCAGCTTTCGATAGGTAGAAGGCCTATGCAGACTTGAAAAGGAGAGACGTTCAGCACAACGTAGGAGACAAAGTCTTCCTTAAAGTATCTCCTTGGAAGAAGGTCTTCAGGTTTGGAAGAAAGGGGAAGCTCAGTCCCTGATTTATCGGACCCTTTGAGATCATTGAAAGGATAAGACTAGTGACCTATCGTTTGGCTCTTCCTAGTGAGTTTGATAAGATTCACAACGTGTTTCACGTATCTATCTTAAGAAGATACAGATCTAATCCATCTCACGTATTAGAACCTAAAAAAGTTGAATTGAACCCTGACTTGTCATACGAAGAAAAACCAGTTCAGATTCTAGATCGTGAATTGTTAAAGTCTTGTGGAGAAACCACAAGATGGAAGAAGCAACATGGGAATCAGAGGCAATCATGAGGAAACAATACCCTTACTTGTTTAATTCAGGTAAAATTTGAGGGCGAATTTTTTTAAAGGGGAGGGAATTGTAATATCCCTAAACCGAGCCCATAAGTTGTTACCACTATTTAAACTTATTAGCTAGCTAAATTATGTCCTAATCGAATGGAAGAAGGGAGTTAATAGTGAGAATTAAAAAGAAGAATACTCAGTTAAAGTGACTAAATGTGTGCTTAGTTAGGCCGAATTATGAGATTAAGAAATGAAAGAGCTTAATTAAGGTGACCTTAAAGTATAGTAAGCAAACTTGTAGCTTGCATGCTGAATTAAACTCCAATTAAGGGTCTTGAAGGTGGCATCTTGTGAGGAGGCCACATGGATTCCCCTTAGAAGAATAACAAACAAATGTTGTCATCTTCTTCATTTCCTTCTATCGAAACTAAACACCATTGAGAGAGAAAGGAGAGAAAATACAAGCTTAATCAATGTGGGGATTTTGGTAGAGCTTTGAAATTGTGTTCAACTTTAAGGTAATGTTTAGTGTTCATGAATTTCCTCTTTGATTTTGTGATTCTAACAACTTGTTTTTCTTGAGAAATGTTAGATTGATTGCTGGAAATTAGAAATTGATTAGGAGTCTAGTATGTGTTCTTATATTGAACCGATTGGTACATATGTCTAGTGAAAACACATTAGAATCGAATGGCTTTTGAAATTGGTGTTGTCATTAACCAAATTGATGGTGAAATGTTATATTAGTTGCTGGAAAAACTTAGATGATAATTAGAATTGATGATTGATATGTAAATTGAGATTCTTGTTGCTGGAAATTCTATTGTGATGATGTTTTAATGGACCGATTCAAAAATATTGCTTAATTGCCCTGTTTTCATATGTTTGACACATAATTAGACTGACTTAGACATGTATGAGTGAGTATGTATGTTGAACAATCATGTTAGAATCCTTGTCTAAGTGACTAATGAAGCTAGAATCTAGCTTATGGAAATTTGTCCAGAAAACTCTGTTTCGGGCAGCAAGTTCAAAAATTTGTAGAAAATCACATAGATCAAATTAGGGAATAATCTTATATGTAAAGAATCATGAGTATGTCTAGTTTCGTATGCAACAAACGGAATTGAATTCTGAGTTATAAAACAGTTTGTAGAGATTAATCTCTAAGGACAGTGCAAACTGTCCAGTGGCATAATTTGGTGCGTCTTAGGACTAAAAACTGTATTAATTCACAATGAATAAAAATGCAAGGCCTATATGGTTAGAAAGATAATTAAGTTAGCTTTCCAACGGTGTAAACGGTTCGAAATTCTGATATACGGAATGAAAGATATGAACATTTAAGCAAGTAATGCACATGCTGCCTGACAGTAGCAGTCTTGATGTTTTGAAATGAATGCTTGAATGAATGGAATCATGTAATGATTTAAATAGTTGCTGATTTTAATTCTATGACCTTGTGTGCATTGTTAGAACAAGGAGTGGACCTTGTTGAAGAAGAAAGAGTTGTTCAATCTAGTGGAAAACAAAAAGGGATTTGGATCCAAGACCAAAGATAGCTTGGAGTATTGTGAGTGTAGCAAAAGAAAATAGGGTTAGGACTTAGGTCCTAACCAAATATACATGTCTAAATTTCATGCCTTGCTAGCATTTTTGATCTTGATGAATGGGAAGAATGACTAGTATGTGTTATGTGATATTAATGATGCTTGTAAATGTGATATGGTGATATGGCTAAATGCTTTAATCGAATGCATGAAAATACTACATGAATATCATACGAAAATGCATGAAGTGGTGAGCTAAGGTTCAAATGGCCTAAGGGCTATATATAAACATGATCTTGCAATTTATCACTCGAATTGATCCTTGAATAAGCTATTGCTTAACTTGAACATGTAATACTTGAATAAGTAATTCATAATTGAACAAAGCCTTGGTTGTTAGTGGTCATAGGTAGGATGGCATGTCATAGAGTCTAGAGCTCTTTTGTGTTGGGTGGACTACGGTCCAGGGCCAAGACCCGCAAATGGCGATAGTAGGAGGGATAGTAGGAGGGACGTGTGAATGGTCTTTGGTGACAGTATGAGGGTAATGACCAGTAACTTGTTATTTGGCGATAGTTTGGTTGGTGACTCATTACCTAGACAACTATATACCAAGTATTGAGTTAAAAGAGATAACAATTAAGAATGTTACCATGGAATTTACTTGTTGCTTGAGATGCAAAACTTGAAATGGTTAATGTTTACACTTGAATTGTCTTGCATAAAAGTACTACTTGTAACTGTTACTTGAAAGACAAGGTTCAGAATGAAATGTGGTCATACTTGACTTGAGAAGTATGAATATTGCTTGAATTTGTTATTGATTGAATTGAAGTGTGTTAAAGCTTGAACTATGATCCATGTCTATTGCTTTTCATACTATTTGAAAGACACCATGAAGTATGTCATGATCAAATTGCTTGTTGGCTTTCGAATTATGATATGTATATTACTCAATGTTATTTAAACACTTGGCTATAGGATGTCATGCTTAACTTGAATGCTACTATTCTTGAATAAAAAATTTTGGACTAAATGAAACTTGTTCTAATAATTAGTTAAATTTAGATTGCTACCTCTCTAAGTACATCTTGTACTTATCACTCTTGTTTTCCATTCTTCCCAACCTATAGGATAAAGGATTCGAAGCAATCTCCCGATATTGAAGCTTCTTTCTTGAGCCTGAAGCAAAGCACAAGCCAAGCCAGAGTATGGATCTATACTTGTTTTGTAATACTCCTAGTTGGTGGCACCTAGGCTTGTATATAGTTAAACTAGGATATGCATTTTGCTACTTGAAAGTTGTATATATATAAAGGAACTTGTTTTGGCCTTAAATGTTAAGAAGGCTTAATGGCTAAACTTGAAGTGTGTAATGACAATATTATCATGTGAATGAAATGGGATTAAGCTGAGCATACATCTGATATTAGCTTGAATTGAAATGAAAATGTCCTAGTTATTGTATGTCATTTGAATACTACACATGGTCATTTGATTAAGCACTTGGTAATCTTGAATGTAAATTGAAAATGATTAACCAGAGTAGTAACCTATAATGAATAAGAAGCAAGCTCGTGCTTATATGATTAAATGTGAATGATTAAGTGCCTTGTTAGTTCTCAACTCATCTAATAGGGATGAGTTCTCGAAAGTTTTAAATTGTTCGTGTTTCCAGTGTTTTCCCGTAATGCTCTCAAGCTGGTTTGCTCCTAAACTGGGGTAGGGGTGTTACACTTGAATAGCAAGCTATGTACTTGTTTCTTTATAAGGTAACTCAAGCTAGGGTTTAAATTTTTGGCTAAATTTGAGTAATTTGAAGTATAAACTTGTCTTTGATTTAACTTTGGTGTTTGAAATCAAGACTACATGTTCTAAATCATTCTTTGTTTGTTTTGAAACACTTCCTAATTCGGTTTACTCCTAAGCCGGGTTAGGGGTGTTATACAAACCTTCGAGGTTTTTATTGAAGCTTATTTATTTTCCCAAGAATCTGTTGCTCAGGAATCTAGTTGCTTTCAAGTTACAAGATATCAACAAATGGATCAAAAGCATTGCAGAGAGAAGTTAATGATATAGAGTTTATTGGTCAGAATCAGGAAAATCTAATGAACAAATTGGAGAATATCATGGTAACAACTAGGTGAAAAACTTTAGTGAATCTTCTCTTTTTTTCAAAGACAATGATCTTGCTGGAATCGATAAGGCACAAGGTAAGTTGTTGGGGTGGTTGATGGATCAAGAGCTTCAAAGGACTGTCATTTCCGTGGTTGGGATGGTGGTTTAAGTAAAATGACTCTTGTCGCCAACACTTTCAACAAAAAAGCTATCAAGAAACATTTTGATTGTTGTGCCTGGATCACTGTCTCACAACAATATGTTGTCAACGAGCTCTTCAAGTCCATAATCAAAGAGCTCTGCAACAAGGCTAAAGAAAATATCGATCGAGCAAACAACCTAGACTCCATGAGCTATAGAGAATTGTTGGAGGCACTGGTGGACTTCTTGCAACCAAGGAGATATCTCATTGTGATAGATGATGTTTGAAGCACCAATTTTTGGCAAGTTATCAGCACAACACTTCCAGCAAATATGAATGGAAGCCGAATCATGCTCACAACGCGAAAGGAAGATGTTACTTCCTTTGAAATTGGAGTTGTAAACCACACCCTTCCACCACAACCCTTACCATCTGATGAGAGTGTGGCCCTCTTTAGCAAGAAAGCTTTTGGTGGCAAGGGTGGACAGTGCCCTCCATATCTTGTACCTTCAGTAAGAAAGTTGGTTGCAAAATATGAAGGCTTGCCACTAGCTAAGGTAGCTTTGGGAGGTTTGATGGCTTCCGAGAACTCAAGTGCAGAATGGAATGGAGTTTACAACAACTTACATCGGGAGCTAAGTGAAAATGATACTTATTTTGAAAGGATCAAGTATATTTCATTACTTAGCTACTATGACTTGTCTTACAAACTTAAGCAGTGCTTCTTATATTGTTGCATATTCCCAGAAGATTATGTGATTAAACGGAAAAGACTGATTAGACTTTGGATGGTTGAAGGCTTTGTTGAACCGCAAAGAGAAACAATTCCAGAAGTTGTTGCAGAGACATACCTAAGCGAGTTAATTTGTAGAGGCTTGCTTCAAGTTGTACATAGGAATGACTCAGGGAGGCCTAAATATTGCAAGATGCATGACATACTGCGGGAGTTTGCAGTTTCCATATCAAAATCAGTAAAGTTTGTTGCAAATCTGATGGGACAGAAGAAGTAGAAGACAATGGAATCTGTCGTTGGTCAATTGATGTAAAGGAGAAAGTGATGAAAGCTGCAAGCAAGGCTGCACTATCTCAGGTTTGTTCATTGTTTATTTTTGTTGTTGATGAAACCTCTAAATCTTCCTTCAGCAGACTGCCCTTTGGTTTTAAGTTGATAAGAGTGTTGGATTTAGAAGACACTCCAATAAATGAACTCCCAGATGAATTGATGATTTTGTTCAATTTGAGATATCTTAACTTAACAACAACTCAAGTGAAAAAGCTTCCGAAATCCATCGGGAAGCTTTACAATTTACAGTCTTTAATTATGAAAATGACTCGAACCAGAGAGCTTCTTGGAGGAATTGTGAAGCTGAGGAATCTTCAGCATTTAAATGCTTATCATTATGATTTAAACGAAACGTCATTTGACTATTTGTTGTGAATCAAGACCAACAAACTAATAGCCAGTCTGGTATGATAGCTCAAGGCTCGGATCAACAACAACCTCTAGTGATTACTCGACACGGACAAATGTTAAAGAAGGGCGCCAAGGGCATTATCGGATTATTTTCATTTTAGCTTTTAGCATAACCATCTAGGATATAAATATTGACTAATGGTCTTTGCAATAAGGCATGCTTATTGTGAAAACAAATATCTTTTCCTCTCTGAATCTATTCTCTTCTCTATTTCTATCCTATCCCTTTCTATATTTCTATCCCTTATTTTTTTGCAGATTTTAGCTAAGGTGCAACAAAGTTTGTAACATTGGTGCTCTCATTGAGAGTAGAAAGACATGGAAGATGAATTTCCGTTTTCTCAAATTTGATTCATGTTGAGTTATTCAAATTTGATGGCACAAATCCAGAATTATGGATTGCTCATGCTGAAGGGTTTTTCAATTTTCATCAAATAGATGATAGTCACCGAATTACTATGGTAGCGTTGCATTTTGAAGGAATAGCTCGACGATGGTATAATTGGATGAGACAGTATCATCAGCTATCATGTTGGAAAAATTTTACCAAATTGATGATGGCAAGATTTCAATGCACTGTTTGAGACAACCCAAGCAGAATAGTCACCCATGTGTTCGATGAATTGCAGAAACCAACCAACTATAACTTTGGCAATCATTTCGAAGCGTAGAAACAAGTGAACAATAGTATCCAACAGACACTTTATGATATAACTCACCAACTGGCAGTTATATCATTGCAATTGGGACAAACGTCCAAGGCATGCATCGAAAATAAACGATCGAGTGAACTTGTGAGCAAGACGACTCAATCACAAAGTCCCACCAGGTGTTCAATAAAATGTCAACACCAATAGAAATGGAAATTGTTAATCAACCGATTCTTGATAGTAACAAAGATGATTATCATCATCGTTGGGTTGCCATGAATTTTGATCCAGGAGGAAGCTTAGTTGCAAAAGCTTCTAATGGCGACAATGTACCCTTCAACAGATTTATTTCTCTTCACAAATTCTATCAACTTGATGATCCTTACCAATTCAGGCTTATGTTAATGGAAAAGTCTACAGTGTTGAGTTCTAAGGATAAATTTGGTGATGGAAATATGACCACTAGTTTCTACAAAGCTCAAATATCAGGACCGTTGACGATGAATGATGTCAACGACTTTGATAATAAGCATATCATTTTCTAGGTTCTACACTTGAGGAACATTTCTCTGCCACCTCTATTTGATTTGAAGAAAGAAGATGGCTATGATGCTATTCCAAATTGGCACATAATTCTTGAAGCATATGATTCAGTTTCTTGAGAATTCGAAGAAGTTAATCGAGGTATCGTCTTGATTGTTGGACATCTACCTGGACTGAAGGTTGAAGCATTTCCTTTATTAAGATCAAAGATGGATCCTCAAGTTACCCTGGTCAATAGATTTATGATGGGGATAAAGAATTACTGCGAATACGAGGCATTCTTCAAGATACTCAAGCTTGGTATCCATGAAAACTCTACAAACAAGACTAACACGGTTGAATTGCTCCTCTACTACATCACTGGTGAGAGTGAGAAATCTGTTAAGAACTATCTCTTTCTTGAGAAGTTGAAGAAAAAGGGCTATGAGATCCTTTATACGATTGATGCTATTAATGAGTATGCGGTTAGACAGCTAAAAGGATTTGAGGGAAAGAAGCTTGGGTTTGTTACCAAGGAAGTTTTGAAACTCGATAAGAGTGAACAGGAGAAGCAATTTGCTGTTGAGGAGATTTTTTCAATGGTTCCCATTAAGATGCACGAAATTGTTGAAGCTTACATTGGCGCTATTGTTAAGAATGCCATAGTTATTGTCCCTGCATATTTCAAAGACTCTCAACGTCAGAAAGCAAAAATTGCGTATCATTGCTGGTCTTAATGTCTTGCATATTACTACTGAACCTACGGTTTTAGCCATTATGTATGGTCTAGGCAAAAAGACCACCCAGGTTGGTGTAAAAAATGTATTAATCTTCGATTTTAGTGGTGGTGCTTTCGATTTCTCCTTATTTACCATTGAAGAAGGCATATTTGAGGTGTTCAAGAGAAAGAATAAGAAGGAAAAAGTCTTCTCTACTTCCTCTGACAATCAGCAAACTGTTTTGATCCAAGTGTACGAAGGTGATAGCTTTCAATTAATTACTAGTTCATTTGCTGATTGGGGTGACTTTGGGACTGTTAAGGTTAAGTATAGCGAAAACACAACTAAGCCTTTATTTCTAAAAATAGTGAGGATTGTGGAAAGCTTGAACAAGATTGTTTGACAGTATTTACTCAAGCCAATGAGTTTGCTGAGTGTAACACCCCTTCCTGGTCTGGTAATGAACCGGGTCAGAAAGTGTTATTGGGAACTTAATCAAAGATCGAAAGACGGGTTTGTAATTCGTAACTTGTTCAGAGTATTTTATTAGTCTTTCTCAAGGCTTATCAAACCTATTTATTACTAACCGTATTAGAATCGCGAATAATTTTAACCTCTTTTATCTTAGGGACTAAATTGTAAACTTTACAAATTAACGACCCTAATCCGGATTCTTTGTTACCAACTTATAATTAGGCTTGCCAATTATTAGTATGCGAAGTTTCGTTACTAACGGATATCATTTACTAAACCAATTAAGCCAAATAGGATTTAGTGACCATTTTGTAAACTGTTAAAATTTATTCTTATGAATTCTAATCGTATTAACTGACACCGTATCGATACCCTATAGCTCGTACCGATACGCTAAGCCAAATTTCCAGGTTTCCAGATTCAAGGATATTTATCCCGTACCAATACAACTAGGCCTGTATCAATACATGTTGACTACGTTGACTCCGTACCGATACGTTCTAGACCGTATCGATACAATTTTCCATTCCAGATTCTAGAGAGCAATTTCTGTATTGATGCACCTATGCCGTATCGATACGCCCTGTTTTATTAAGCCAAATTAGGCCTAACCGTACCGATACGCCATCACCTATACCGATACGGCCTGACCTGTAATGATAGAATTTTGCTGGTTTTTATTCAAATTACCCAATCGAACATTATTCAAATTTTACCAACAACTCTTAAGATAGTATTTCTGATTGGATTCCAAATTCCAAAGCATTTAGAGTTCATTTACTACAATTTTACTGATTAGGGCTTTTAGGCTTATTTTAAGCATCCTAGCCATTTCATGATATGCCAAATTGTCCATACAAGACTTAGAGACTATTAGGCTTACACAACATGTTAAAATGGGTTACTACAACACTTTAGATCTTTTGCCACCTATCTAGGAGTTCGGAAAACATAAGCATACATACATGTGGTTTGAAGAAGTGACTTGCAACTGAAGATTACACGATTGCAGCTCGAAATATCTCAAGGTCCTGAAATGCATGAGACACACACACATGTTAGGCTTATATAGCCTAGTGAGGTAGTCATAAGCGCATGAACAAAAACATTAACATATATGTCATGCTATGAACATGAATGGCATATTAACATACTTAACTACCATATTCGCATGCTTTTAGTCACATTATCTCATGCTTATATTAATCATCTTATTATCACATAAACTTAGCATAAATTAAGCACATATTTCATTCCCTTGGACAATGTAACAAGTGGATACGCGGATCCCCTTTACACCAACACATATGATGAAAAGTAGGTCGTAGCTTTGAGCCGTAGCTCCGGATAAATCCCTTACACAACCCATCCTTATTTCCCCCCCACATATAGGTCGTAGCCTCGGATCGTAGTCCACCCTTACTTATACGAGCTCAAATAACCCTATGGCATGCCAATTGTATCTAAAACTCACAAATGTCCAAGGTTACATATATTTCGTTATATTGCTTACCTTTATGCCCGTAGGCCATAATGTATCGGAATCGGAATTGAGCCTTAGCTCCATAACATATCATGTCATAACTTGTCCATATCTCAACATATCATCTTTATAGCTCAGTTATATCGAATCATATAATGCATATATAATCATAACCATATCAAAATAACATAAAGGGCTTACCCAATCTCACCAACCGGATTTGTTAACTGATTGCTATACTTGATTGTAATACCTAACCCCCAGGCCTAGAAGATAGTATTAATCTAGGAGGAGACAATCTAACTTGTCTAAGAATTTAGTTATCGAACAAGGAAAGGACTCATAGTGAGACCTTTAGAGCACTAGCATTCAAATAGATAATCTATGAAGCATCAAAGACATCAATTTCAATCATCAAAATTGAAGATAGGGAACATAAGATCTTTCTAAAATTTTACACTTAACAAGGATGTGAATAACAAGTATATTAATCATTTTAGGTCATGATTCTCGGTTAAGAACCAATATGTGCATGACATACCAATTTAAGGATTATGAGGCTATATCGTAACAAACAAGTCTAAGAATTTCCTAACAATGTAATCTAACCAAATTTTTTTACATGGTCAAGAGGAACATCCAATTTTGTCATCGTTTGATAAGCTAAGCATGCATTCTGTAATCACTCATTTTCACTTGTAAATATATTAATATTGCATGTATATTTCTTATATGAATGTTACTAATATAAGGTGGTGTGTGCATGTATAAGCTATGTATACGTATTAGGGGTGTATCTATGTCGCGTATGTATCTAGAGTATGAGCGTATTTGATTAATATATATATAGATGTTATGTTAATTATATGTATGATTATACGTACGTATACTAGAATATTATATTAATTAAGTATATATTTTCGTATGTATATGTGTTATAATTATATTATTGTTATTATTGGGCTGACAAAATGAAAAGAATTAAATATATCAAACCCAAATAAATTTACAGTCCAATTACAAATTCAATTACAAGGCCCGGTTGGCCCAAATCTGAATATTATCTAATTACAATGTGTGCGGTAGCGTGGGCGTTGGATCAAGATCGATCCAACGGCCACGATGCAACCAGGAGGTCAAAAATATCTGCCAGGCGCGTGTTCCACACGTATGGACCGTTCGAGTGCCACGGGCGCGTGTGGTCCACGCGCGGTCGCTTTAGCATCCCACGCGCGCGTAAGATCCACGCGTTCTGACTCCTCGACTGCGGAGCTCCACGTGGCGAAATCTGAAGCCGTCTCATCGAATCGAGGCTTCATCCAGGCCGATCGTTCTTCAAGCCATCTCGACCGTTAGATCAGATCTGATCTAACGGCCGAAAACGCGTCTGGCCGCTGGCAGAATGACCACACCGCCACTGCGCCGATATTCAGTCCCCGCGTTCAGAATATGCCCAAGACAACAAGCAAAGTGTCAGTTCAGATCTGAAAAAGAAGATGCAACTTGCAACAAACAGGGACAATAATATATATGAAACGGGGCTTTTGTAACGGAGAGGAGCGAAAAAAAGAAGGAGAGTAACAAAAAAAAGAGAACGGAGATCTTGTAATACAAAAAAAATCTGAAAGTTGTAAACTTCGAAGATAATCAAAAGACAGTCCAGTGGTAAATTTTTGTCTCTTTTTCTTTCTTGTTTTCTTTACATGCATATACGAAAGAAAAAAAACAGAAATAAAAGAGGAAAGTAGTCTTACCGGCGTCGTTTGTGGGTCTTCCGTTCCTCAGTGATAAGCCTTTCGGCTTCTACAAGCCAGATCTAGTGAACTAAAGGGAGGGGAAGGTCCCCTGGTAGTTATATTTTAGGTTTAAAACTTTTTTTTGGTTCGTATTTCCTAGATCTAGGGTAAATAAGGGGGTATCCTCTGAATCCAACCACGGATTCATGTTGAGGATGAAATAGTGGTCATTTTGGTGTCTTTTGGAGGCTCGCCGCGCGCCGGCGGCGGCGGGCGGCGGAGAATACGGCGGCCGGCCGCCGGATTCTGGGTATTATAAGAACAAATGAGAGAAAAAGAAGAACCTAAGCTATATTAAAACTGAAGAAATGAAACGAATGGCCAAAAATTTGGTTTCGGCCTTAAAGGGGGGCTTTTATAGTTGTTTTTATTTTGCTAAATGGGTAAATTACACACTTAATCCCACCGCGTTTTCAATATTTTCATTTTTGTCTTGCCGCATGGTATAATCACAGTTCCAGTCCCCCTGATTTTTCAAAAGGTTACAATCTAGTCCCTAAATTACACCGAATCAGTTTCTAAATGGTAAAATTACACCCTTAACCATCCCGCGTTTTTGAATTTTTCACTTTGGGTCTGCCCCTTGGTCTAATTACAATTATGGTCCTTTTAGGTTTTGTTTGTTTCGCAATTTCGTCCCTAAATTACATTATTGCTCTTTAATTTCTGCCACTGACTTTTGTTTTTCTTTCATTTCAGTCCTGTATTCTTTGTAAATACTAATGTTCGTATTATAATCGTATATGTTGATGTATTCTATTATTTTATTTTATTTTATGTCCCTCGTATATGACTCGTATTTTATGTTTACATATATATATATATATATGTGTATTAAGATTATAATGGTCATGCGTCTTTTATCCGGTTACTCATATTAAGCATGTTATGTTTTAGTTGATTCGTACATGGCGTATTTTGTATTTTATATGTGTGTGTTTTCTTGTTTTTTTTAGGGTTACATGTTAGTGTATTTGCCCTTTTTGTACGATATGTGGACCCGTATATGTTGAAATATGCTTTATTATCAGTATGCATGTCTTTTTGAAATATTTTTTCGTCTATATGTACTTATTCCTGCCTTGTTATTTTGACATATTATAGTTGTTTTTATCTATTATTTAGAATAATATGTATATATACATGTTTTAGTCTAGAATATCATTTATGTTGAATTAGTATTCTGGTATGTTAATATTTATTATATTTAAACATTTTGCCATGTTTTACGTTTTTGCCACTAAGATTCATATCGAGATATAACTTGTCAATGCGGTGCCCTTTTATCCGAGCGTAAACGGGGCCAATATCAGGCGTAGTGATAGTGGTTGGGCGTTTACTCTCGGATAACGGGGCCCTTAAAATTAATTCGCAATTATGACCGAATTTTAAAATAATCGTCACTTTAATCCGGAAAATCCAATATTAATAAAGCGGTAATTATTAAAGTACCAATTTTGGGCGGTGTGGGGGTGCTAATCCTTCCCCATCCGTAACCGACTCCCGAACCCAATCTTTTTGAATCTCTGGTTTCATGGTGTCCGGCCTACCTAAGTGGCCGGTGGCGACTCCATTTTTTTAATGCGGTTTTTAAAAAAACCCCACAGAATAAATATTTTATATCCAAAAAAAAAATCACAAACATCTTTCAAACACCTTTTCGAAAACACCCACGCTTTTTATATAGTGATTGATGAAGAGGACATCGCTACAGATGGCGACTCCGCTGGGGACAATTTTTTGTTTTTCAAAAACAAATGAGAGTCAAGCTTTTAAAATAATTACCTCTTTACTAATATTGGAAGTTCCGGATTAAAGTGACTATTAAATTAATATTCGGTCATAATTGCGCATTTATTTTAACGCATTTAAAATATGGCATATAAACCCGTCTTTTTTAAGTGGGGGGAAAACGCTAATGCTTTCGTGGAGATATCGTTCTCCCGTATGGGCCTAGCAAGTACCTTCGGGGCTCGAGTACCTTATGCTTTCGTAAGGATATCGTTCCTTCGTACGGGCATAAGCGAATGGGTCCCCCTGAATTGAACTCGGTTGAAAGGAGCCTATAATAGGTGATGATCGGGGGCCTTGCTACTCTTAGTAGAAGACAGCAAGGACAATTCGGGTACCTCCTAGAACCAAGACTGCATGTAGAGAATACATAGAAACCTACCCATTTAGAGCCATGCGGATTACCTTAGGTTTTAGACGGGATAAATAGGGTTGTTTTTGTGTGTTTATTCATTTAATTTTGTCATTTTATTTATATATTTATCAATTTTATAAATGTTGACTTGTTTTCTTTTCGCTTTTTGTTCTTTTTCTCATACAATCATTGCATTTGCATCGCATAAAGGTACTGGATCAAGTGGTTTGCCTGATCAGAAAGTCTTTCACCATGGAAAAAAGGTGTCTTAGGAAAGAAGAGTTTAATTTGTCAGTCAGACATTGGTCAGAGGTCAACCAGAAAATCCAAGGGACGATGCGCTAACGAACGCGTAATAGCTGGATACACCTATGTGAGTCTCCAACAGAACGACTTGTGGGATCTTCAAAGCATTTGGGAAAGATGGGACCGAAGATTACAAGACTTATTCTGCGATAGTTATGGCGACATCGCACAGCTGTTATATATTCGGATTAATCAGCCCCTACTCCGAGCTATAGTCCAGTTCTGGAATCCGGCTTTTTGCTGCTTCACCTTTAATGGGCAGGACATGATGCCTACGGTAGAAGAATACACTGCTTTACTTAACCAGAAAAATATGCAGGAAGATTGGATCTACGCGAAGCCTCCAAGGAATCAGAATTACACTGCGAAACTCAAAACCTTTGCGGGGATGAGTGACGATTGGGTTAGTGGCCTCCTTCAAATCCGAGGAGATAATACAGTCTTTGCATGGGAAAGTATTCGGGACATCATATCGACACATCCAGACGAGGCAAAGAAAATGGACCTATTCGCTTTAGGAATATATGGCTTGGTGATCTTTCCCAGTAGTCGGGAACATTGACATAGCCATTCGGATTTGTTTGAGCGGGTGAAACGAAAAGCAAACCAGTACCAGCAATCTTGGTCGAGACTTTCATTTCCTTAAATGCTAGCGGAAACATGAAGAAGGGCGTTTTGAGGCTGCGCACAGCTATTACAAGTATGGATTTGAGTCACATGTGGAAGACGCCGACAAGAGTCCTGCCGGGGATATCCTTCCAAGGTTTTTCGCCTTTACGAGAATACTTAGCAAAGGAATGGCGAGAGGATTTGAAAACAAAAATGTGGACCAGTTTCTTCAGGAACATTCAAGATGAAGACATAGCATGGAGGGTCCCATGGCTCGGAAAGGTTAATTATTTTCTATACAGTTGTGGTGACTTCAACTGGCTGATGATGTTAGGATTGCATGGAGGGATCGCTTGTGCTCCGCTTTTAGTGTCTCGGCAGTTCGGATCACGACAGTTCATTCCCAATACCGCCGGATTAAGCCAAACTAAATTTCTTTTCAAAGGAGAGTTCAAAGGAAAAATTCAGACCATCATGAGGGCCTGGGATCATTGTTACCGGATCAGGGTGGAAGGAGATACCGAGTACATGACTACCCCAGATTACGATCTTTGGAGACGTTTGAGGGTTAATAATGTGATTCCTGAATCTCGATCAAGGACCAGCAGTGTCACTCAAGAGCTTACAAGGGTGGTACCGTCCGAAGCCGACATCTTAAGGAGTGAACTCGAGGAAGTTAAAAAGAAAATGGACATCCAACAGACCCAACATGCGAGCGAACTCTATAAAGCAAGCTTAGAAGTTAACGAGCGGGATGGGATCATTAGGCAATTGAAGAAATTGAATGCAGATTTAAGCGACAAAAATACTCTTTATCAAAAAGATGCCCTTCTATTACAAGCAAAAATACAAAAGGCGGCGAAGTCGGTTCATAGTGTGGAAAGAGAAAGAATGAACGGCATCCGTTTGGTGGAAGAAGAACGAGAAATTAACAAAAGAGCGATCGAGAAAGAGATTGAAAGTTGCCGTTTGGCTATGGAGGAAGAAAACGTCCGCCAAGAAGGCCATTGATCAAGAGAAAGAAAGATTGGACAAAGAAATCAACAAGGGAAAACAAACTGTCCATCATGAGAGAGAAAGTGTCGCCGTATGGAAAAGAAAATCCATAAGTAGTCGAAATAGACTGTTAGAGATGCAGAAACTGTACGATGACACTATTCAAAGGTTGGAGCAAAGCCAAAGTCAAAATGATGAATTAAAAGGAAAAGTGGCGGAAGTCGAACACTCACTTGAATGCACCTTTGCCCGCAAGAATAACCATTGAGCTGGGGAAAGAGAACGAGAGGTGGGTGTGTTACGAGCACGAATTCAGTCCCTCGAAGCAATTGTGGAGGATTACAAGGAAAGAATTAATGTGTTCGAGGAAGCTGCAGCCGGAGGGGACACCTATTGGCAGAAAAGATTACGCGACGCTGCTCGAATGGTACAGGACAGAGACCAGTACTACACAAACTTAATGGTGGACATACAACGAGTCGCCAGACATGTAAATGATTTAGCTGTCGAGGTTGAGACACTCCGACCTTTTATAGCCCCGGGAATGGAAGAAGCTCCTAGGTTCCTCAAGCTGCTCAAGGCAATTGGAAAGTTAGGAGATAGAGCTAGAGTCTATCTATAGGACTCTGTGTTATAATTAGATCTTTTGTACTAGGGATCTTTACTTTGTAACACGAGTTTTGTTGTAATCAAGACCCTTTAATTCCCATGAAAGTAATTCAAAAGGGTGATTACCAGCGGAATCAGTACCTTGTCTGCATGCATTCTTGCATTTGCATCATAACATTCGCATCATTGTACATGCATTTATTTTTTGCAACCATATTAACAATATGAATATTGTGGCATTGTATGTAGTTAACCCGCAATCATTCATCACCTATACTTTACCCGGCTACAAAGAAAGCTCATGGAAGAAAGAATAATCAGTCTAGAAAGAGGGCAAAGAGAGCTCGAGACAAGGCTTGAAGAGGCCCAGAGAAGCCTTAGTGATCAGATTGCGCAGTCACAAACATCTATAGTATCTGACATAACTGCATTGCTGGCAAAAAGTCTTGGAAAACGAGTAGAAGGAGAAAATGTTCCAGAGCCAGAAGGTACCCCGGCTCACTTCAAGGTTCAACCGACTGCACCAAACCAGGCTAGGAAGGTGTATATTGACCCTGCAGGAATGTCTTCTAGCTTTCAAGTAGGGGCACCTGAAACTCAACCCCTCGATACTGAAGCACTTTATGAAGAAGAAGTACCAGACCTAAACATGGTCGAAAGGATCAGGAATGAGGTAGAAAAAAAGTGGGAAGAAAGATTTCGCCTCATGGAAGAAAAATTTAAAGCGTTACAATCAAATGAAGAATCAGGAAACGACGCTAGTGACCTAAGTCTGGTGTCTGATCTTGTCTTGCCGCTAAAATTCAAAACACCAGAGTTCGATAAATATGATGGAACCACATGTCCTTCTGCACACATAACGATGTATTGTAGAAAAATGGCGGCTTACCATAAAGATGAAAAGCTACTGATCCATTGCTTCCAGGATAGTCTAACTGGAGCAACGTTACGTTGGTACACTCAGTTAAGCAAAGCGAATGTTAAAACATGGAAAGATCTGTCTAAAGCATTCACTGAGCAATACAAACATGTAACAGACATGATCCCTAGCAGAATTATGTTAGAAAATATGGGGCAGAAGTCCAATGAAAGCCTGCGACAATATGCCCAAAGGTGGAGAGAAGTGGCCGCCCAAATCCAGCCACCTATCCCGGAGCATGAAATCACACCATTATTTGTCAATACTCTGAAAGGGGCACTCTTTGATCGCCTCATTAATAACACAACACAGTGTTTTGCCGACTTGATCAGG
This sequence comes from Hibiscus mutabilis, assembly GCA_019671005.1. Classification (NCBI taxonomy): domain Eukaryota; kingdom Viridiplantae; phylum Streptophyta; class Magnoliopsida; order Malvales; family Malvaceae; genus Hibiscus; species Hibiscus mutabilis. The sequence continues at coordinate 23,230,426 of CM033711.1, forward strand.
ACTGGAGAGTCTCTCGAACTGGCAATTAAGAGCGGCAGAATTGATGGTGGGAAGGGTCTCGAAAGTACAACAAGAGAAATGAAGTAAACACCACCAGCACCTATACCGCCCCGAAGAACTTCACAGTCTCACAGCCACAAGCATCTGTGGGAAAAACACAAAATTCGAATCAAAGAGATGAGAAAGTCGCCAGAAAAGAGAAAGAGAGGAGAACTTTCACTCCCTTACCTGTTTCATACTCAGAACTTTATTCCCAGTTATATGAAGCAGACCTGGTCCGGCCATACATCGTTACTCCTGTCAATCCACCCTTCCCGCCTTGGTATAATCCAAGCGCACATTGCGACTATCACGGTGGTACCCCTGGACATCCCACTGAGAACTGTCTTGCTTTCAAAAAGCTTGTACAGAACTTAATCGATTCTGGGATATTGAGTTTGAAGAGCCGAGTGTAGCCAACAACCCGCTACCTAATCATGGGAGCAGAGGGGTAAATGTCATAGAAGAATGCTTTACCAGGAGGATAAAGGATGACGTGTCAGAAATCAAGTCTCCTTTACGGTGGGTATTTCAACAATTATGCATGGCTCGTGTGATCAACAAAGGCATGATAATAAGGCAGAAGGAATGTGGAAAGTATTGCGAATTCCATCAGACTGAAGGGCATGATATCCAAGAATGTGATGAGTTCAAAAAATTGGTGCAGAAGTTGATGAATGAAAAACAAATTGAATTCTTTGAGGACCCCATGGGGAAGGGATCAGACGTACACATGACAGATAGCCCCAAAACTAAATACGGGAAGGATAGACCTTTTATCATCTCTCCCAGGATAGGGAATGCAGGTGTCTCCCAAGGAGAAACCAGCAAAATAAATCCCAAGATCATCATTTCAGCACCATCTCCATTCCCATTCAAAGATATGCGACAAATTCCCTGGAATTATGCTGTGAATGTGACCATGCCAGAAAAATCAGAACACGATCAGGTAAAAGAGCCTACGCTGGAAGACCAACAAAGCCAGAACGATGTGAACGTTGGTGAGGCAGGCCATTTCACAAGGAGTGGCCGATGTTATTCCTCCGAGGCTTTGAAAGCGGCTGAAAAAGATAGGGGGAAGAGTACAGCAGTTAGCCCTACGCAGATATTTGGAGAAGAACCTCCCCAAAAGATAAATGAACCGGTAACTGAGGCCCATGCCAAAGAATTTCTAAAGTTCTTAAGACATAGCGAGTACAGCGTAGTGGAACAACTACGAAAGCAACCGGCCAGGATCACCGTGCTGGAATTACTCTTGAGTTCAGAGAAGCATCGGGAGACGCTATTAAAAGTGCTGAATCAAACTTTTGTGCCCCAGGACATTTCTGTATCAAACCTGGACATGATAGTGGGGCATATTACTGCCTATAATCATATCACGTTCAGTGATGATGAGATCCCGGAGGGAGGAATGGATCAACCAAAGCCCTTAACATCACTACCCACTGCAAAGGGTATGTATTACCAGGCATACTGATCGACAACGGGTCAGCATTGAATGTCTTGCCTATGGTAACCCTACAAAAATTGCCAATAGATGGTTCGCATCTAAAGCCTTGCCACAACTCGGTAAGAGCCTTTGATGGTACGCAAAAAGGAACAATGGGGAAAATTGAGGTACCCCTATTGATCGGACCAACTGAATATGTGATCGATTTTGTGGTGATGGACATAAAAACATCTTACAGCTGCTTGTTGGGAAGACCGTGGATCCACTCCGCAGGAGTTGTCCCATCATCATTGCATCAAAAATTAAAATTTGTAGTTGAAGGCAAATTGGTCACAGTAGAGGCAGAGCATGAATTTGTTGCTTCAGTGACATCAGACACCCCCTACATTCAAAATGATGAAGATACTGCGGAATGCTCGGTCCGAGCATTGGAACTAATGAATGCCACATTCGTTTTAGAAGGAAGTCGGATCCCCTACCCCAAGTTATCTAATTGTACTAAGATGACCGTCGCAGAAACTCTGGGCCGAGGAGCCAAAATAGGAAAAGGGCTGGGGAAGAAATTACAAGGAAACACGAGACCCAAGAATATGATAACCAAGAAGGATCGTTTTTGGGCTGGGTTACCAACCAAGTGTCCAGAAGAAAAAGAGGAATATAAGAGGAAGGAGGAGCAAAGAAAAGCCGGATCTAAAGGAGAGGACATTCCGTGGAGGTCGATATCTTTTCCTAGTTTGAAAGCCACTTTCGTCTCGGAGGGTTCTACCAGCCCAGTCAAGATATTGAGAGGCAATGGGAAAAATGATGAACTTAACTGAGAAAGAAATACTCGAGTAAATCATTTGAGGAGATGTACATCAACATGATAGCTGAAAAGGACCGCTGGCAGCAAAATGTTGACTAACATCCGCCCTTGCCATCTCGAGGAAACACTCGATAACCTGGAGCTGCATTGATCTACCTGTAGTCTTTAGGAATAGATCAGAGTAATGCTCCGAATCAACCTTTTGTTTTTGCCCATAGACAATGGGGATCTCTTGTGTGGGGCACCTATGTTAACTTTTTGATTGAAATGAAAATATCCCCACTTTCTTAAAATTGACCAAAGTCTCATTTATTCCATTCATGCATTCTTCATATTCATTCCCTTCATGTAAAGCCGTCTCTTTCCCAATACAATTCATTCTCATTTAATGCAGGTCGCTCATGATTGACGATATGAATGATACCGGATCCAATCCTGGAATAAATTTCGAATGCCCTGAGGACTCAGAGGAAATTGAGGAAGGATATGATGAAATAGAAATTGAGGTCCCGAAAGAGTTAAAGAGAATGGTGGACGACGAAGAAATGCAGATTATGCCCCACCAAGAAGAAACATAAATTGTCAACTTGGGGACTGAAGAAGCGAGAAAAGAAATAAAAATAGGAACGACGATTTCCTCAAAAACCAAGCATGAAATGATAGCCCTACTTCAGGAATTCAAGGATGTCTTCGCCTGGACTTATCAAGATATGCCAGGATTGAATACCGACATAGTGGTGCACAAATTGCCAACAAAATCGGAATGCAAACCAGTACAGCAAAAACTTCAGAGAATGAGGCCAGATATGTTGTTAAAGATCCGAGAAGAAGTAAAAAAGCAATTTGATGCTGGATTCTTGGAGGTAGCCAAATACCCCGAATGGGTTTCAAACATTGTACCAGTACCAAAGAAAGACGGGAAAGTTCGTATGTGTGTAGATTATAGGGATCTGAATCGAGCTAGCCCTAAAGACAACTTCCCATTGCCACATATTGACACGCTGGTTGACAACACCGCAGGACATTCATGGTACACCGCAGGACATTCATGGTTTTCCTTCATGGACGGCTTCTCAGGGTACAACCAGATAAAGATGGATCCTAATGACATGGAGAAAACCACATTCGTAACCATGTGGGGTACTTTTTGTTATCAAGTGATGCCGTTTGGACTAAAGAACGCAGGGGCAACATACCAAAGAGCAATGGTGACTCTTTTCCATGACATGATGCACAAAGAAATAGAAGTATACGTGGACGATATGATTGCCAAGTCTCGAACAGAGGAAGAGCACCTACAGAACTTGAGAAAACTATTCCAAAGACTACGGAAGTACCAACTGAGGCTCAATCCTGCCAAGTGTACCTTCGCCGTTACTTCTGGAAAACTCTTAGGGTTCGTAGTAAGCAGAAGAGGGATTGAGATTGATCCGGATAAAGTGAAAGCCATCCAGGACCTTTCACCACCCCGCACGCAGAAGGAAGTCCGCGGTTTCCTGGGGAGGCTGAATTATATCTCTCGTTTCATTTCCCAATTAACCAACCAATGCGACCCGGTCTTCAGACTTCTTAGAAAAAATAATCCTGGCGTGTGGGATGAAGAATGTCAAAAAGCCCTAGAAAAGATCAAAAAGTACCTGACAAATGCTCCAATTTTAGTCTTTTGAAGACTGGTCGACCACTAATTCTCTACTTAACAGTCTTCGAGAATTCAATGGGATGCGTACTGGGGCAACACGATGAGTCAAGAAAAAAGGAGCAAGCCATCTATTACCTAAGCAAGAAATTCAATGAGTGCGAAACACGGTACCCGCCAGTGCAGAAGCTGTGTTGTGCTCTAGTTTGGGCTACCAAGCGGCTCAGACAGTACATGTTGTACCATACTACCTGGTTGATATCCAAGCTAAACCCATTAAAGTTCTTAATGGAAGCGCCAAAGACTAACGGGAAGGATGGCTCGATGGCGGATGCTCTTATCCGAATTCGACATCGTATATGTTAATCGAAAGTCTGTAAAGGGAGTGCCGTGAGCAGATTTCTGGCTAGTCATGCTTCGGATGACTATGAGACATTGAACTTTAGTTTCCCGGGCGAAGACTTGATGTGCATTACAACCGAAGAAGAGATTTCAGATGATAAGTCATGGAAACTTTACTTGATGGAGCCTTCAACGCCCTCGGACATGGGATAGGGGCAGTGCTAATTTCACCTGAGGACGTCTATTATCCTTTCACCAGCAGATTGGAATTTTTCTGCACAAACAATATAGCTGAATACGAAGCTTGCATCATGGGACTGAACTCAGCCATCGAGAGAAAGGTTAAGGAACTTCGAGTGTTCGGAGATTCGTCCTTAGTCATTTACCAATTGCGCGGGGAGTGGGAAACCAGAGACCCGAAGTTGGTCAAATATCACGAATTGATCCAAGAGCTCGTCAAAGAGTTCGAAAAGGTCAGCTTCAATTACCTGCCCCGAGAAGAAAATCAGATGGCAGATGCATTGGCAACCTTGGCATCCATGTTTAAAACAAACACCGGGGCAGAAATGAAGCCCATTTAGATGCAAACGTTTGAAAAGCCCGCTCATTGTTGTAATGTACAGGAAGAGATTGATGGGAATCCATGGTACTATGATATCCTGCAATATGTCAAGCTTCGAAAGTATCCGAGAAGGGCAAACGACAACAATGAGAAAAGCGCTCGAGAAAAATGGCAACAAAATATGTCCTAGATGGGGAAATCCTATATAGGAGAAGTCATGATCAAACATTACTGAGATGTGTGGATGCCCGGGAGGCGAAGGAAATCTTAGCTGAAGTGCATGACGGGATCTGTGGAACGCACGCCAACGGGCTGTCTATAGGCCGAAAAATTATGAGATACGGTTATTTACGGTTGACCATGGAGGGAGATTGCATCGATTACGCGAAAAATGCCACAAATGCCAAATTTACGTTGACAAGATTCATGCACCCCATCGCCTTTACACACCATGAATTCTCCATGGCCTTTCGCGGCATGGGGCATGGGCGTCATCGGGCGAGATCCATCCGAAAGCCTCCAATGGACACCGTTTCATTTTGGTCGCCATAGACTACTTCACTAAATGGGTAGAGGCAGCGTCTTACGCCAATATCACCAGGACTACAGTTTGTAAGTTCTTAAAGAAGGAAATTATTTGTCGTACGGATTTCAGAGAGGATCATCACCGACAACGCCCAATCTGAACAACAAAATGATGAAGGGCGTGTGCACTCAATTCAAGATAACACACCATAATTCCACAGTCTATCGCCTAAAATGAATGGAGCGGTGGAAGTAGCAAACAAGAATATAAAGAAGATCATAGCGAAGACTACGGATACCTACGAGGATTGGCATGAGAAGTTGCCTTTTGCCCTTTTCGCCTATAGGACGTCCATTCGCACATCAACGGGGGCAACACCCTACTCCTTGGTGTATGGTACCCAAGCAAGTACTCCCAATTGAGGTAGAAATTCCGTCTCTCCGAGTCTTAAACGAAGTAAAAAACGGAAGAAGCTGAATGGGTGCGGGCGGACTCGACCCAGCTAAATCTCATTGTGAAAAAGACTAAAGGCCATTTGTCATGGTCGGATGTACCAAAAGCGGATGGTGCGGGCTTACAACAAAAGGTGCGCCCAAGAGAATTCAAAGAAGGGGATCTGGTACTCAAGAGAATCCTCCCTATCCGAAAGATTCTCGAGGAAAATGGATGCCCAACCGGGAAGGACCGTGACGTCGTAAAAAGGCCTTCTCGGGAGGAGCCCCGATCATAACAGAAATGGACGGGACGAGCTGAAAAATCCCGTAAATTTCGATGCCGTCAAGAAATACTATCGCTAAAAAAATTGGAGAGCTCGGGACGAAAACCCAAAACCAAGGCGTCTTGAAGCAAAGGAAGGACTCGAGTTGAAAACCCGCAAAGGGCGGCTCGGGTAAGTTGAAAACTTGAATATCCGAAGAGAAGGGTATCTTCATGAACATTGTGAAGAGAAGGCTTCAGGCAAAAAAATTCTACACCGGTTGACAGGGTCATGTATCATTCATATCGAAGATAATGAGGGATCTTGTATTTTCATACTTAACTCATGTGTGTCATACCTTTCTTTATAAGATATCTCAAAGCCCTTAATCGTAATAAAACCGTGTTTTTGAGCATCCATTCCTGGCCTTCTTGTCAATTTCAGTCAAATAAGATAACATAGGCTTATAATGAAACAAGAGATTTCGGAGCATTACTATGATTTAACCTTGAAAATGCAGGTGATCAAAGAAAACGATGTTAACTCCGTCCTCCAGTTCCCTACATAATGGATAGGGAAGGTGAGAAGCTTTAAACAACCAGGTAGGATGACCAATGGCACATGTCCTATCTATTCAAGGAAGGCACACGAGATAACAGAAGAGATCTCTTGGGTGAAAATCAGAAGGGCACCCCCTAAAAAAAACTCTTTAAAGTGAAAACCCGAAAGGGCACTTTAGAATTCTAAATCACAATTGGAGAAAAAGAAAGGTTGAGATGGTTGAACCTGACAGTGAGGCAGAGTATCGATGCCTATAAAAAAGGAGAAAGCGAACATCAAGATCAAATCAGGATCAAAACAAGCCCACCAAGATATTGACACTCATGCATCATGAATAGTCAGACATCACTAGGATTAGGAGCACGTCAATTCACTCATTTGTCATAGCATTTTGTTTTCATCTCAGACAGGTATCTGCAGATCCAAAGAAACACCGAGGGCCATCACGGTGTGAATCCCAAATGGGAATACAATGTTTTTACATACAAAAGGCACATGTTTTCAAGCTCCAGAGAGAGGTTCTATATAGGAAGAATCCTTCTCTCTGAGGTTTTTGAAGCTGAAAGTTCTATATAGGAAGGACTGACAGCTCCAGGGTGAAGACTCGCGGTTCTATATAGGAAGGACTCCCAGTCAAAGCAATTCACCCATGACACGCAAGATTATATAGGAAATCCTGCTGTGTCGAAAGCGAAGAGTTCTATATAGGAAAGGCTCCGAGCTTTATTGTCTTAGAGTAAAAGGTTCTATATAGGAAGAACCTGTAGCTCTGAGATTCCAGACGCCAAAAGTTCTATATAGGAAGGACTGATGGCTCCAAGGTGAAGACTCGCAGTTCTATATAGGAAGAACTCCCAGTCAAAGCAATTCACCTATGACACAGGGTTATATAGGAAACCTGTTGTGTCAAAAGCGAAGAGTCTTATATAGGAAAGGCTCCGAGCTTCATTGTCTTAGAGTGAAAGGTTCTATATAGGAAGAACCTGCAGCTCTGAGATTTCAGACGCCAAAAGTTCTATATAGGAAGGACTGATGGCTCCGGGATTTGAAGACTAGCAGTTCTATATAGGAGGAACTCCCAGTCGGAAGAATCCATCAGTGGCGCAAAAGGTTTTATATAGGAGAAACCAGCGTTGAAAGCAAAGAGTTCTATATAGGAAGGACTCCAAGCTTTATTGTCTCAAAGTGAAAGGAAGGACTCATAATTCGGGATGTCAGAGCGAAGGGTTCTATATAGGAAGAGCCTGTAGCTCCAAGATCGGAAGGTGTGAAGCTCTATATAGGAAGAACTTACGAGCCTGAAGATTCAGCCAAGGAAGAGCGGAGATGTCCAAAAAAATTCGTTTTCCAAGGCTACAAGCGAGGAAGTCGATAAAAATGAGTGCTTATGAATCTTTGCTTTGTTTCCCATTCCATGAGAACAAGCAAAAGAGGGCAAATCTGTAATCACTCATTTTCACTTGTAAATATATTAATATTGCATGTATATTTCTTATATGAATGTTACTAATATAAGGTGGTGTGTGCATGTATAAGCTATGTATACGTATTAGGGGTGTATGTATGTCGCGTATTTGATTAATATATATATATATGTTATGTTAATTATATGTATGATTATACGTACGTATACTAGAATATTATATTAATTAAGTATATATTTTCGTATGTATATGTGTTATAATTATATTATTGTTATTATTGGTGACACAAAATGAAAAGAATTAAATATATCAAACCCAAATAAATTT